>CM028357.1:34577601-34826174 GCA_016618105.1 Dendrobium huoshanense
CAAAAGGAGCAGTGACAATATCAACATTTTCAACACAGGGTGGGGCTAGATTAACGATCAGGATAGAAGAATCGTTATGAATCATAGACGCAACAAGACGACAATTACCCGGAGAGTGTCTAATACATTTACAAGCAGCACAGATATGAGGAAATTCATCTAAAACCACCTCTTAAACATAACCTAAAGATTCAGAGCCTAACCAAACTTGTTTAGGATAAGAATTAGTTATGTCTAGTTCGACTAACACACGAGCATTGGACGGACGGGAACCAACAGAAGTAGCTTCGTCAATTTTCAAAGGCTTGCCAAATAACTCGCCAAGCCCAAATTGAATCCGTGGAGAGAAGAAGTGAGGACGAAGACGCAAAAATGAAATCCAGATCAGGATAACCGGCGGCTCAACACCGATATCCAAGCTAGGCAACCATTTAGTTAATGTCATATAGCAATTAAAGAAGGTAAGAACGGTGACAAAACACCCTATAGTAATCGAGATCGTTGGAAAGCTTGATCAAAATGTGAGAGGGATCTATTACAGTAACATATACTTTACTTTTAAGCTTCAAATTGAAAAAAGATTTGCAAATTGAATCGAGAGGGGGCCTTTTAGAAGGGAAAAAAACCAATTAAAGAGAACTGAAAAGGTGCAGCAAGCTTGTTGATTTCCTGGTCGAAAATCGATAAAGACGGTAAACCACGGAACGTAGAAGCTCGCAAATCCGAAAAAGAAGGCGTAGAGCCAGCAAGAGCTTCAAGAAAGGAACGAGAATGAGAAACCCTGCCAAAAAAACCAGGGTCCTTGAGCTTACTCGGCGCCATACCGGCACCGCCGGCGAAAAAGAAGAAAACCAACCACAAAAAAGACACAAAACAAAAGAAGAAACCAAAAAGGAGATAACTTCCCTGAAGCCAGGAGATCACCAGAGAGAAAAAACCCCCACAGAGCGGGGGAAAACCCGAAGCAAAGAAACCCTAGCAGAGCGGCGATGTATTACCAAGCCATAGTTGATACATTTTTTTATGACGAAAGAGAAGCAACATGGAGAAATAACGTACCTTAACTTTTTTTTTTTTTTTATAACTTTTTATGGAGAAGCTCATGAGGGGGCATACGCGTTTATATAAAATAACGGTTACACAGTCCTTAAAAACTCAAGCTTTCTACTCCTCCGAAGAGCTACAAAATAAAAGTAAAAAAACCTACAAGCTTGAGTTCCCTACTAAGCATAAGTACACATAACATAGGTACATTCTACGGTGCATAATAGCGAGCACCCAAAAAACCATAAAGGTACAAGAAATCATATTCAGCTCCCAATACCTCCTTTTTTTTCTTTTTCTTTTTTTTTTTTTCAAAAAACCCGTAGAAGGGGCATACAAGTTAAAACAAAATAAGGGTACAAGTCCTTAAAGAATCTAAAGCCCTATAGAAATACAACATTTAAAGGAAAACCTATGAGCCAAAGATTCAAACTAAAGACAGGAAGCTAAAAAACAGAAACACAAAGCAAAAAGAGCATCACTTCTTTCTAGAATTACGAGCTTTATGTTTTCCACTTCTTTTAATAAAATCCGTTCTAGAAGTCAAATCATCCTCATAAAAATCTTCACAATCAGCTGAGGAATTATCGGCATGTAACCAGTCACCCCTTATCACCTCACTATCCCTTGGAATGTGTGACTGCAGATCATCCTTGGAAACAAGGGTTAAAGATACATTCAAAAGTGACTCTTCAAAACTTTTAGACAAGGGAACATCGCCATCTGAAAGAGCATGAAAAATAACAGTAGTATCCAAAATAGCATCAAATCCACCCACAGTCCTGCCATCCATCTTCTTCACCAAACCAAAAATAGTAGGCAAGGTACCCTCACAATCAATACCAACAGAAGGAGCACACCTATCACACCATCTTTCAAATTTCCATCAGGTGAGACAAGTAAGCAAGGGGTAGTGCAGGAAGGTGCAACCGACTCAGGGACAACAATCGATGCAACTAATGCTTCCATAGGATCAACCTCAACAACCAAGGGGTTTTGCAGTATGTCAACCACCGCAATAACATCCGAGTTATTTAACTCGACAACACTAGACATAATTAGACGAGAACAGACAGCATCTGCAGACAACCCCAACTCCACATGTGTCAAAGATTGGACACAATTACTAGAAACCACCTAATCAATCTCAGCCATATGATGAGTCACAGGTTCCAAAACTGAACCAATCACTGGTGCGGGGACAACAACATGATGAGGATGCAACACACTACAATCTGGTTTGGAATGATCCAAAGCTTTATAATGTCCATAATAGAAGGGGAAAACTTCCATTTCAACATTTTGGGCATAACTCAAAGTTTCAGAACCAAGCCAAACTTGATCCAAATACCGCTTAATAATATCAAGCTCAACAAGTACACGAGCAACTGACGGTCTAGTTCCATTGGCAGTAGCGTTATTAGTCTTTAATTAAGGGTCGACCAAAAATGGACCCCAACCCTTGAAGAATACGGGAAGAGAATAGATGAGGCAAAGGTTTGGGAAAGAAATCCAAATCAAAATGATAGGAGATTCCACACAAATGTCAAAATGCGGAGACCATTTAACCAACTTCATGTAACAGTTGTTAACAAAATAGGAACGGTGAGCGAAAAATCGACAGTAATCCAAATCATTCCTAAGCTTAATCAAAACATTATTCTTGTTAAGAACAATGACAGAGAACTCACCATTCAGCTTAAGATTGAAAAAAAAAATTTACGAATTAATTCCTGCGACGGACGACTGCTAGGAAATTTCCCGACCAAGACAAACTCAAAAGGCGCAATTATGGCATTCAATTCTACATTAGAAATCAATAAAGCAGGAAGACCGTAGCAAGAAGAAACCTTCAAATGTGGAAAACTCGACACGGAGGAGGTCCTGGATAGGACCTCTCGAAAAGAATGAGACTGCGGAATCCCATCTAGATAACTCGGGTCAAGCAAAGGACTAGCCGACATAAGAAGGGAAAAGAAGAAGTCAAACCAGAGGAAAGCCGGAGGACATGCTGCTGATGAGGGAAACAGCTGGAGCGACCAGGCTTGAACTCACATTTAAAATTCTGGAACGCATCTGCATGCGATGCTGGAACAAAGACCACGATGGGAGCTGCCGGCCTCGGCGAGGGAGTAAGTAGTAGGAGTCGGGCGCAAGGGAAGGAGGATCGTGGCTGGCGGCAGCTAGGTAGGCCGGACGGGCTTGGTCAGAGGCGTTCGGACTGGAGCGAGAGGGGAGGGGTTAAAAGCTGTCCGGACGGCAGTCCGGCGCCATGGCCGAGACGGCTGCCTGGACAGGAGCAAAAAAACCCTAGGTTGCTGAAAAATCTTTTTCGTCGTGGTTGAAATGTTGTAATAGACGGGCATCATTGATGTAAATTGACGATGAGCTTCAAATACCTCCTGATACAACACAATCACCTGCATTAAAAGCACTCTACAGAAAAAGGTAATGTACAGAAATGCAATAATAATAGAAAAAATAAAACATAATCTGGTTGTAGCAACAATGTATAGCAAAATTACCACAAAAAATGATACAAACCAACTGTCTCTTAAGCCACCAACAATTAAACAGATAAAAAAGCATAAGAAACATGTTAATAACCCCATGCCAAGCAGCCAGAGAAAAAACTAGAAGATCATCAGTCCTATAAGCCCGCCCCTACAACAACAAGCTACCAAGAGCTAAGAGGGAAATATTAATCACAAAATTCAAATAGCAGGTAAAAAAAACAGCAATAGGCTCCAAGAAAGCAAAAGCCCAAGACATAGCAGTAATGGGAAAATAACCCTCCCTCAACCTGCACCAACACAGCAAGCAGTTAAACTAAAGGGAAACCGAAAAACCAAAGAACCGTGAAAAGCTACCAAACCATCCAGGCAACACATGGCCCTCACGAATCAAACAGTTCCCAACAGCACACTCCTAGAAATATAATTGAGAGCAAAAGAATAACCTCCAACCATACTGAAACAGCCAAGACCACCAGGCCTCACAGAACCCAGCAGCACACTCCCAGGACAAAGAGAGCAAACGAAGAAAACGCAAGGCCACCACCAAACCTTCTAAAACAGCCAAAAACAAACAACCAACCCAAAATAGAAAAAGGAAAAGAACCCAGCAGGATAATGCTTCAACAAAGGCCGGGGAAAAGCAAAAGAAACACAGCAAAAATGCAAATGCACCAACCAATTGAGAAAACCCCAAAAAGAAGAACTGTAATTCAACAAAAAAATAGCAGCCTCAACCACCAAAAGGAATAACATAAGGAACACAATTCTTATCCAGATTTAAAAGGCCCCTAATAGTAAAAGGTAAATTAGAACTACAAAAATCCTACATGGAATCCAACCCACAGCCCCACCTAGCCATGGCGTTAGCACAAGCATTACCATAAACCTCAATAGCAGAAAAAGAGTAATTAAGCATGCTCAAAACCTTGTGAATTTCTCTCCTCATGCAAAACAAATTAGTAGAGCAAATCTTGTCATTTCTCAATATAAAAGATTGGTAACAATAAGAAGAGCAAACTTCCACCATAATATTAATACAATGAAGAGAGAAACACAACCTTAAATCATAGAGGATAGCAAAAGTAGTATTAGTACTAACATCACAATTTTAACAAGAACCAGCAAAACCAAGAATGCACATTCCATTGGAGTCCCTGATGACTCCACCACAGCCTGTCATAGATTTAGTGAAAAAAGCATTCGCATTTAACTAACTTAAAAAAATTATCAGGAGGTTTCAACCAAAGGATACTTCTAGGGACCTTATGATAGTTATCCACATCAAGATTAATCCCAAAATTAACAATAGCTATGTGATACTTATTGAAATTCTTAAAAGAAATTAACTTAGCAGACAAAAAAGTCCATAATTTTATCTTTAACATTTTGAATAATCCTACGATGGTTCATAACCACAGGATTATAACGGGGATTATTTCTATCCAACCATAAAAATCAAAGGATAAGAGGAGGGATAACATTCCTGATAACGTACCCTAGCTTGTTTACCTGACTTGAGTGTTGAAATAACAAGGATGATATTGTTTTTAGGAGATAGGATTTTAATAAAATCCACTATTATCCACTCACGTGAAAATTTCACTCGCCGAACACACAATTCATTCCCTCTCATATTCCTATCGCTGAACACATTACCGGACGACCATCGTTCACTGCACAACCGTCGGCCAGCCTTCGCCGGAGCTCTAGTCAGCAGACCACCTCGCTGCATTGCCCTGACTGTTGCCGAGCATTTCACTATTCGTGAATGTATGATTTCTTGTGGATTGATCTAAGTATTGTAGTTTTTTTTATAGATATTTATCAATTTTTAAGAAAATACCTTCATTTCAGTATTCGCAGAAATTTTTTTTCCGTTGCTTGCTTTCATTTGTCAATTCGTTCGCGTGCAGATGTTTATTTTTAAACTTTTTTTCCTTGCCTGCTTTCCACTGAATCGTAAGTGTTTGATAAAGTTGAAGCAAAGACTTTCCAAATACTTCGAATGATTTTAAAAATTGGAAGCCTGTAATTTCTGTTTTTGCGAAAAAACAATAAATGTTTTTCTTATGTAATTTCTGTTTTTGCTAAAAAAGGAATTAAGTGTTTATTGTGCTAAAAATAAACAATTACACGAAATTTAATTGCTGATTGCTGAAAATAAACAATTTAACAATTAAAACAATTTATTGTTTTTTGCTAAAAAGAAACAAATGAACGAAATTTAATCGTTTTTTTGTAATTCCTGTTTTTTCTAAAATAAAAATTAACTGTTTTTTTTGTAATTCTTGTTTTGCTAAAAAATTACTGCGTTTTTTTTTTATATTTTTTTTTAACAAAAACAACTTTATTAATAAAACGAAACGGTTACAACATAAAGATGGTAAATCAGAAAAGAAAAAGACAAAATAAATTGAGAATTGAGCTCAGTATTTGGCTGAGGCTTCCAACGCCCCATACGCCTTGCAGGGACCATCCAATAAGGTGATAAAAGCGTCCAGTATTCGACCAACTATGAAAAGCACCAAAGGTTGCCACCAGCAAAACGACGAGGACACGAGCCTCAGCCACATCATAGCCCCAAACATAGAGGAACACCACGGCGATAAAACAGAAAGAAGCATAACCCGAAAAGCACATCAAAGATAATAAAAAAACAACAAGCAATCACCGTCTTCGACGGCCCCTTCCACGACCCCTCCCACGAGAAACCATCGAACAACCTGGTCTAACACGAACCAGAGAGAAGTCATTCCCAGGGTCAGATCCCCCGCAAATATCCGGCAAAATGAAACCACAATCCGAGTGCTCAGATTCAAATTCACCATCAGACGATCCATGCAACCAATCCGCTTGATCACTCATATTAAAACCAGAGTTCAAATGATTCACCATACTGATCGTTTCCACCATGTGAACCGGGACATTAACAAAATTATTGGAGCACATCGAATTCCCATTTAAATTCTCCACCAGCACACACTCAGCATTATTAACATCATTCACGTCGGTAAACCAGAGACAACAGTCCCAGTCACAACATTGCACAACTTCCCTTCACTACAGTTGATATCAACCGGAGACCTCAAAGGGGGTGAAACAACACCAACACCATTAACAGGTAAAACATCATCCCCCAACCCGATAGGCACATCCAACAAAACTAGGGAAACCACGACTTCAGTGGACAAAACAAAAACAGGTAATTCCCCTACCTCCACAGAATTACCTTCACCAACACAATTCAAAGATCCAGGGGCTAAATTAACCTCGCCATTACCCGTATTTGTTACACCGAGAGGATTAGAGATAAGATTCAGAATTGGAGAGATAACAGAATCAGTAGGATTCACTAAAGGTTTTAAACCGGTAACCACCGGAGGGAGAGCCGAATTCACAGGTGGGCAGAGATGACGAAACAGCTTAGGCATTCCGTTTTTTTTGTGACCCACAGCCTTACAATGCTGACAAAAGCTTGGAACACCTTCAAAAACCACCTTTTGAACATACCCAACTTTCTCCAGACCCAACCACACCGATTCCGGGTGAGATTTAGAGATATAAATTTCAACCAGGAGACGAGCGACTAAGGGACGCGATCCCATAGCCGTAGCGTTATCTGTTTGAATCGGTCACCCAAAAACTGAACCCAATTCAAATAAAATTTTAGGAGAAAACAGGTGAGGACGCAAGCCCGGAAAAGATACCCACACAGGGACGATCGGCGACTCCTCCGACAGGTCGAGGAGAGGTGACCATTTGATTATTTTCATGAAACAGCCATAAACAAAATAAGAACGGTGAGCAAAAATCCTCCCATAATCTAAATCATTAGAGAGCTTTATCAACACATTCGATTGATTTAACAGAGAGACCGAAAAATCACCGGAGAGTTTAAGGTTGAAAAAAAATCTACGAATGGAATCCAAAACCAGCCGTTTCAGGGGAAACTTTCCAACCAAAGCATACTCGAAAGGTTTAGCAAGATGTAAAAACTCATCTTCCGAAAACCACAAAGCCGGCATACCGCGAATGGTAGACACGCGACAATCCGGAAATCCAACTGTAGCAACTGAATCAGAAAGCACATCTTTGAAGGATTTGGAGTTTTTACCCTCAAGAAAACCCGGATCCAACCTCTTATTCGCCATGAAAACGCAAGCACACCGGCGAGAAGGCGACGGCGGCTAGTTTTCACGAAGGGAAAAACCCTAGCAGACAGTACTCACGAAAAGACATTTTTTTAAAGCTCCCAACTAATTAACAATTGCTCAAAAAAAAAAAAAAAAAATACTGCGTTGTAGCTAAAAATAAACAAATAAAAAAATAATTCTTATATTTTTATTTTCAGCAACCAGCAATTAAATTTTGTTTAATTGTTTATATTTAGCAAAAAATAATAATTAATTGTTTTTGTTTTTTCAAAAACTGACATTACAAAAAAAAAGATTATTACTTTTTTTTGCAAAAAGAAAAATGCAAATTGATAAATAAATAAATATATTTATATATTGTTTTTGGTTAATTAAAATAGTCAAATTCAAAACTATTATTTTTTTTTGTAATTTCTGATTTTGCAAAAAAAAAAAAAAGAAATTAAAATGGTCAAATTTAAAACAAAATTTGCTAAAACAATTGAAACGGTCAAATTTGCTAAAAACAAAATTTTAATTGAAATCTAAATTCTTTCAAAGATGTTTGGTTTGGGTCCTGATTTTTTTAGGGGGAAACCCCAATCGAAATCTTTCAAAGATATTTTGCTTAGTTCATCGATTATATTTTTTCCGAATTTGAAAACTTCTACTCATCGTGGTTTGTTGTCTCTGTGGATTTCTGTTCAGGAGTCTAGGGCATAACTGTTTCATTTGAGTTTTCTCTTGTTGGTAAAAAATTTTTTGGTTTTCCGCTGACCATCTCTAGATAGGATTCGTAAATTTTTCTTTTACTTAAAATTAACATGTAATTTTTCTGTTACTCTTCTTAACCCCTAGGCATGTTCTGATTAAGCTATCCAATGATTTAGATTATAATAGGATTTTTGCTCATGGATCATATTATGTGAATAATTACTTTATGAAATTCATCAAATGGTTTCCTTACTTGGATATTGGAGAAGAATCTCCAGTGGTTACCATCTAGATAGATTTTCTTCTCTGATCTTAGACCTCACTTATTTTCTCATCGCATTTTATTTGTGATGGGTTCCCTTTTTGGTCATCCCTTTTAAACCAATAATGCTACTGCTTCTCATTTGGCTCCTTCTATCACTCGTATATAAATGGAAATTGACAAAACTATGATGTACCCTAATGTGGTCAGCCTTGGTCCCGAGAAGTTTGGGTATGTTCAATAGACGGTTATGAGTGATTTTTCTTATTTTTCTGTGAGCATTGTAAAATGCATTGGTCATGAAAAAGCATAATGTTTTAATTTACATTCTCATTTAAGGAAATCTAAACCAGTTTTAGGAAGTACGGTTGAAAATATTGCGAAGGTGTATGAAGGTGTTAGGGAGGTGAATGATGAGCATATGGTTGGTGTCCCTACCGCATCTAAGGCTTGGGTTACTAATAATATATCCACTAACCTAAAAAAAAATCTTAGGGATTAACTATTGGGGTGGACATTCCTGCCCCTTATGAGGGAAATACTCTGGCTCTTTCTGATGATACTGAATGTGTCAAACTTCAAGGTAATGATCTTGTTTTGCTTAATGGCCAATAGGCACTGAACTCAGGGTAATGAGCATGTGATTGATAACTTCTCTCATAAAATTCCTTCTTCCTTTGTGGTGTCAATAGGCACTGAACTCAAAGAAAAAGCCATTGTACCTTCTTCTTCCTCCATTGATGATTGCATATTACCCACTAATGTTCAATTGGACCACTCTAATTTGGAATATCATGATGATCAATTTGAAGCTTTTTTTTTTTGGATAAAGTAGAGATTCATTCATATATGGATATTAATTATGCTTCAACTTCTGAATATAAAACTAATGTTTTGCATTAAAAGGTTGATGATTTTTAAACTGTTTTCTACAAAAATAAACATAGAAAGAATAAGTTGGTGGTCCTACCCGTCATTCAAGGATCACTATAGCTAGAACTACTACCAAATCTATTATTTTATGACTAATTATATTATTTCGGATATTAGGGGTGTTGGGAATCTTAACTCTTATTCACGTATCTGTAATCTACGTAGATTATATAAAATATCTTTACTTGCTTTGTTAGAACCAATGATTGATATGGCTAAACTTACTAATTGTCAAAGTTAACCTGGATATTATAACTCCTTTGCTAATGCTAATGATTAAATTTGAATTTTTTGAAATAATAATATTATTCTTGCTATAATTGGTGATTTTGTTCAAGTGGTTTATTGTTTTATATCTGTCTTAAATTTTTCTACGATGGGGCAGGATTCCTTTCTCGCAGCATTGAGTGGATTTGGTTCACTCTTATGGCAGTCCTTAGTTTTTTTTAGGGGATTTTAATATTACTTCTAATGTTGATGAAAGATTAGGTGGTTCTGGTCGTAATTTAAATGCTAAGGATGATTTTAATTATATGATTTTAGATTGTAGTTTGTTATACATTGGCTTCAATGGTCCCAAGTTAACTTGGGCTAAATATAGGTTATGAGAAAGGCTTAATAGGATTTTATTTAATAATGAGTGGGCGTCTTTATCTCCTAATACTAAAGTGGAGCATCCTAGTAGAACCTATTTCGATTATGCTCCTCTACTTTTCAATATTTCTCAAAGAGAGAACACTAGTTTCACTCCCTTTCAAATATCAAAATATGTGGTTATTATCTCCTAATTTATTTGATGTTGTTCAAGCTATTTTGGGTGGCCCCTATCACTTACTATGATGGTTCTAATGATTTAATTTCTTTTTATCTTAAACTTAAGAAACTCAAACAAAACTTGAGATGGAGAAATAAGAATGGTTTTGAAAACATTTTTTATAACATAATTAAAATGGAGAATGAGTTGGTAAACTTGGAAGATATTCTTATCAATAACCCTTGTGATGATAATAAGAATAATCTCAACCGAGCCAAACACATTCTTATTGATCTCCAGCTCAAAGAGGGAGGCAAATGACTAATTTTAAACATCTTTTTGAAGGTCTAAGAATGCTAAAAATTTTATTTAAAATGTAAAATCAAATTTTGGGTCTTGGGTTGAGGATAATGATGCAATCTGTAACTCAGTTGTTTATTATTTTAATTCTTTACATAGATCTTCTAAAATGGTGAATGATATTTCCAGCCCGCATTTTATTCCATCTAAGATCTCTGATACTAATACTATTACCTTTTATTATATTTCTTGTGAATAAAATTTTTTTAAAGACTCTTATGGATTTAAACAAGGATTCAGTTCCTGGATCCGATGATTTCACTACATATTTCTGCCATAAGTGCTGGCATATTTTTTCTATGGTTCTATTTTTTCAAAAACTTTTTCTTATACATCCATTATCCTCACCCTTAAGTGTGAGAACCCTAAGAGTTCGTCTAATTTTAGACCCATGGACCTCTTTCAATAAAATTATTAACAAAATCCTTGCCTCCATAATGGTATCTTTATTGCCTAAAATTATTTTTATTAATCAAGCATGCTATGTTAAAGGGAGGTGCATATATGATAATGTTTTACTTGCCCAAGAGAAGCTTCATGATATTAATTGTAAAGTGAATCCATAACTTAATTTTGAAGCTTGACATTTTGAAGGCTTATAACAATATCAATTAGGATATCAATTTCAAGATTTTGAATTTGTTTCTATTTAATAACAATAGTACGTCCTTGATAAATGATATCATTAAGAATGTTTGAATTTTTGTCATAATTAATGGCAGATCTGATGGTTTTTTTTTAAAGCAGGGGAAGGGCCTTCTCTTTTCATCATAATTGTAATAACCCGTATTTTGACCCAAATAAATAAATTTTTTTATTAGTCATTTTAGGTCAAAATTTAAAATTGTCTCTGCCGTAGCATTTATATTGTAGTATTTTAATTACTAGTTTTTTTTTTTTTTTTTTTTTTTTTTTTTTTTTTTTTTTTGTAATTTTTTAGCATTGGAGCAAATTCTAAAAAGATTGAAACATGTCAATACAAGTAGGAATTTTGGGACAGTTAAGTGTCCATTTTGTAAACTGGTTTTACCAGTATTTTCTAAATAAAATAAGATATTTTATGAATATTTTTTAATAATTTTTAAAGCCCAAAAAATTTATATAAATTTTATATTAAAATTTTGATCAAATTATTCAACTAAATAATATTATATTATTATTATTTTTTTAAAAATAACCACTTTAAAAACTTAATATCATGCCTTGCATTTCATAATTATACTCATGATTATATTTACCTCATAATACATTAAACTGATTGATAGTACATTTAACGGACTAAATAATTCATAGCTTATACTGACATTATTATTGATACAACAACATCATAAGATCAGACGTTCTCTCTCTTCGTTCGCGCTAGCCGCTCTGGCGATTTAGGGCTCCCCTCCTTCCGCCCTCACCGACCTAGATTTCCTTTGCTTTCCTTGTGTTTTCTAGTGCAATCGTTGTGCCTTGGCTCCATTTTACGTTCTTTGCCCCTTATGGGCCAACTTTTTATGGCTGGAAATGCTCCTTCCTCCTCTTGGGGGAAGGTCTCTGAGCCAGTGACGCAAAAGAGTAAGGGTTTCTTCAACCTTGTGGATGATTCTCCGAAATCTCCTGCAGGTGATGAGCTTCCATCTCTTACTCAAACTACCTTTAATGGTGTTCCTGCAATTTTACTGTCGGATGAGGAGGTTTTGAAGTTAGCGTCTCCTTTCAAGTTCACTCTTGTTGGTAAATTTGGTCTTCGTAGACCAAATCTTGATGCGATACGCCAATTTTTTTCTTCTTTAAAACTTTCGGGTTTCTATTCGGTTGGTTTGCTCGACTCTAGGCATGTTGCTATTCAATTATCGAATGATCTTGATTATAGTCGCATTTTTTGCTAGGCGCTCGTATTTCATCTTCAACTGTCAAATGCGTATTTTGAAATGGACAACGTTTTTCGATATTAAAGAGGAGTCTCCCATCGTTCCTGTTTGGATTTCATTCCCTAACCTACGTCTTCACTTTTTCAATCAGCAAGTTCTGCATGCTTTAGGCTTAATTTTTGGAAGACCGTTGCAAACGGATCAAGCTACTGCTTCTCGTACTAGACCTTCTGTTGTCCGTATTCTTGTTGAGATTGATATTTCGAAGAATCATCCCAAAGAAATTTGGGTTGGATCTAAAGCTTTCGATTATTTTCAAAAAGTGGAATTTGATAATGTGCCGGATTTCTGTTCTCATTGCAAAATGCATGGCCACGCCCAGAATGAATGTTTTAATCTTCACCATGAACTAAAAAAATCAAAAGTTATGTCTAACGGGAAGCTAGGCTCTACCGATTCTCAAAAAATTTATGTCCCTGTTACCGACAAAGCAATCGAGAATACTGAGAATTCTTAGAATCTAGTGGAACCGCAACCCATTCTTCATAACTTAGATATTGTTGATTTGAATCCTTCTGACAACATCTTAATCAATTAAGTTTCCAATTTTAATACTTTACAGTTAACTAATAATCCTATTTTAAATGATATTTCTGCTCATGATACGAATGCTACGAATGTTCCTGTTAATGATTGTGTTTCTATAACTGAACCTACTTTCTTTGTTTCTATTGCTTCCATGTTCAATGAAGTGGACAATGGAGTTCCTATTGAAAATTGTTTACCACCTATGATTTTAGATAAACAAGCTCTTATTTCTAATAACAATGGTAGTGAGGATTATGAAGATGGGGAGTTTATCCCTCCTTTCACAGGGAATGTTGTGCCTGGCTCTAGCACCGAGAAATCTGTTTTCGATGATAGCAAAGTAACTTCTAATAGTCCTCATGAGGACAATTTCATACAGGTTTCGAGAAAAAAGGGTAAGCAGTCCAAACATATTTTACCACAAACTCCCAGATCTACTAGAGCTCAAACTTCCTAAAAAAATTGCAATGATTAAAGCCCTTTTATGGAATATTAGAAGTATTGGTGGTAAGGACTCCAAGCTTCGAGTCCGTAATTTGTGTAGAATTCATAATATTCAATTTCTTGTTTTGATTGAGCCTTTAATTAAAAATATCAACATTGCTTCTACTGCTAAGTTATTAGGTTTTTCTAATTGTTATGCTAATTGCTCCAATAAAATATGAATTTTCTGGAATAATGTTATCTCTCTTAATGTTATTGAGGATTTACCTCAAGTTTGTCATTGTTATATTTCTCTTTTCAATGTCAACTGTTTTGCTTCCTTTGTTTATGCTTCTTGCACTAAAACCAATCGTTTACCTCTTTGGAATCAATTAAGACATTTTGCCTCGATTATTAATGGTCATTGGTGCATTGGTGGTGATTTTAATATTATTTCCAACTCCTCGGAGAGACTTAGTGGTAATGCCCCGAATGTCAATGCGATGGACGATTTTAATTCTATGATAAGTGATTGCAATCTTAATGATATTGGTTATTTTGGTAGTCCCTTCACGTGGAATAGAGCCAATTTTTGGCAAAGATTAGACAGATTTCTTTTTAATGATGAATGGATTGCTGATTTACCCTCTTCTAGTATTGAACATCTTAGTAGAACTCTTTCTGACCACTCTCCTCTTCTTTTGAATATTAACAAAATTTTCCATCACAATGTTCTGTCTTTTAGATTTCAAAATATGTGGATGTTACATACTGATTTCTCTAATCTTCTCTCTACTAATTGGAATGCTCCGGTTTATCCTGATAACAATATTTCTGGCATGTTAAGACTCTGGTCTAAGCTCTCTAGATTCAAGCTGTGCTTGAGGTGGTGGAATAAATGCATCTTCAAAAACTTATTTTCTAATATTAAAGATGCCGAGGCTAAAGTTTCCTATTTGTACACTATTTTCCAACACAATCCTATTTCTAATTGTTGACCTCATTATTTGAGGTCAATTTCTCCGAATTCAACTCTAGCACCTAGGTCTTCGTAGCCTAGAATAGACGTCACTCGTAGGATTTCCCTTAGGTGGATACCTACTGACGTAGTATTGACTCTACCCTTTTTATTCAAACAAAATCAAAATCAATTTCAATCTAGATTTTAATTCAACTCCAAACGAACTCAAATCAAACCCGATTTATGATTCGTCAATCTCGATCGACTAAAATTAATGTGAACAAATTCATTCTCGATTGAATTAATATATCATTAGGCTCTAACTAACTTACCAATCAAACATCAAATTCTTCCTAATAAAATCTATTTTATTTTATTTTTAAATCAAATAAAGATCAGCCCTTAGATTTTTTTTTTAGGGCTTAAACCAATCTAAGGCGTCAAATTTATTTTTGAAATAGGATTTGATTAAGTGCAGTTAGGGCCGGTCTAACCCCCACGTCTCTCTCCCTCATATTTCGGAAACCACCCAGCACACACCCTTGCTAAATTTTGGAAAACCTCCAAGCAGAACCGCCGCTCATGCTCCCAGTTCACGTGAGAAGCCAGCCGGCACTCTCTCCCGTTCGCAAGAAGTTCCAGACGGAATCCCTTGCCATTTGCAAGCTTCCTGCTCGGACAACCTAGAACCCGTCTCCTCTCTCTCTCGCACTCTCAGCATTCTATTCGCACAACCCAGGCAGAAGATCCAAAGAATCCCGAACTCCCTCATCTCCAGTTCCCTGCCATTCGCACGACCCCAGAGCCTCCCGTTTCGTCGCCTCCCAGTTCGCGTGAGAAGCCCCCACCCCGTCGACTTGCCCTCATCGTCTGATCCTCTTCGCTGTAAGTAATCACCTCTTTCTTCTTCTCTTCCATTCTATTCTCCTTTATCTTTTCCATCATCCTCTCCTTCTTCATTTTCATCTTTTATCTTCATCTCTATTAATCTTCTTCCCTTTCTCTATTGAAGAAGTAATGGGGATGACTTCTAAGTAAACGCTAATAGTTTATTCCTTTCTGTAATTGTGAAATCAAGAAAGTTTCATTTTAATTTTCATTGCATCAAGATAGTATTTATGCTGAAAGAGAATACTAAGATTATCTTTCTATTTTTTTTTTAATTTTAAATGATAGTAGAAAGTTCCTGTTTAAATTATATTACTATTTTTAAAGCTTTAAAAGTTTTGAGGATTCTTGATTTCTTGTGCTAATATTCCTTTACAGTAAATAAAAGTATGATCTTGAAGATATTTTTTTTTGGGACATAAATTACTTCCTCTGTCAAGTAAAGAATGATATATTTTCTTCTATCCTGATGTCTTGATCGTATTTAAATGTTTTAGATTAAATTAATCACAAGTCATGGTTCTATGTATTTGATCGGATTTGAATATTTTAGAGAATTTTTCCAAGTATGGTTGGAAGAGTCATGGCTTTCAGATTTTTTTTTTTTAGGATAGTTTGATGACTTCCTTTACTGCTATTGTTTAGTAGAGAATTGGAACCATATTCTCTTGATCAAGAATATCATAATCAATAGCTATTTTGCTTAAATTAAGTTTCTTACAAAAAAATGGAAGGAAATGGCCACACTGAATTCATGGCAAGTAACGATAGCATGCATTTGATATTAAAATAAGTTTATTGAAATTTTTTTTTTATATGTTTCTATGTTCCAATGTTGAGAATGAGTAGTTATAGTGTAAGGTCACATGCTCTATGTTGAATAATCTTCTTTAAGCTTCGGTAAGGATTGTGAGCATTGTATTGAAAGTTTTCTTGAATTATTCTTTTTGGGATAGAATAAATTTATATTCAGAATCTTCTTTCCTTCCCAAATTATTTTCGGATAAAATTTGAATTGGAAAGTAAAAATGCATATGGGTATTTGATGGAACATGATGGGTAAGGATTATATATATAAATTATGTTTTCTCTTTATATAATTTATATGTATTTCTTTCTTATAGTTTGAAAAAGTGACTTTGCTTTGTTGTGTTCAAATAAAGCGTGTGATTTTTGAAAATGAAATGTGTTAGAATTTACGTGAGTTTGGAAGAGTAGAAATTATATATTTTGAAAAAGAAAGGTAAAGTCTATATCTTGAAAATAGAAATGTGTGTGTTTGAAAAAATAAAAATAGGATTTGTATGATTTTGAAAGGTTAAAGGTATGTGTTGAAAAGAGTTGTGAAAGTGAAAGGTGTTTTGTTTAAATGAAAAGTTTAGTGTATGATTTGTGAATGGTAAAGTGAAACATGATTGTCGGAAAATGAAAAGTATCTTATTTTGAAAAGGTGATACATATGAGAAATAATAAGTGGGGTTTCTAGATTCAAAAATGTGAAACTTGTGTGTTGTATGTGTAAATGCCGAATAGTAAAGTGTATGAAGTATTGAAGTAAATTGTTTTGTTTTGAAAGTGGAATTTCTGTGATTTAGAAAGGTGAAAGATTTGTCTTGAAAGTGGAATTTGTGTGTTGAAAGGTGTTTTGAATATCGAAGTGTATGAAAGTGTTTTGAAAAGGAAGAGTATAGAGTATTATTTTAGGATTGTTGAAATGTGCAAATTGTAAGAAGTAAAATATTTGTTTTGTGTTATAATTTGTGTGAGTTTTGAAAGAGTGAAAGTTTATGTTTGAAAAGATAAATATAAATATGGAAGTTTTGAAGAAAGCAAAATTCTCTTTCTCTCGACCCTTTTCTCTTTCTTTCTTCTTCTTTCATGTGCCATGAGATGAATTTTGGAAAGATATAAACTATGCTTTTAAAAGTGAAAGGATTTCAAAAGCAAAGTCAACAGAACCAGTGATCAAGCCCGAAGAAAGGTACGTCTTTATTTTCAGTAAATTTCAATTCTTTCATTATTATTTATTAAATGTGCTTTCTAATCCTTGTTTTTCCTGTTTTATTTGCATAAACTGCGAGGAATGGTACCGGTCGAGGGAACAAAAGGACAAGGAGCTAAAGGCGTCAGTCGCCTCTATCCAACCGGGTAGAGGTGCTACGGGCGAAACCACCGGGTCGTAGCCCCCGGTGACTGTGAGTATTTCTAAACTTAGAAAACCTTTAGGGGCCCCTTGATGTGGTATGCGTGAACCATTCCTTTAGGTCCCTGTAGTAACTTCAATTTAATTAGGTTTACTTTTTTTTGCTTTATTTTAGATCCCTAAACTCCTTTTACACACGCTCAAAGTCCTAAGGGTTAGTAATAACAAATTTTTATCCCATACAACAGTAGTGACACTTAAGGACAAAAAAATTAAGGACCGGGTCTTAGAAAATCTAGACTTAGGATGCATGTACACTTTAGGATAGAAACTTATAACATAGAAAACTTAGTGACATCTCACTTTAGAATTAGTAAATATCTTTAAATTAGAATTCAATCAATTAGAAAGCTTTAGCCAATAATTGACTTAGGACATTTCAAAACCTCACAGCCTACTGTATACACTTAGATTTGTTTGTTAGGACAACTGACTCTAGTTTTAGGTTAGGCCGGTGTTTATTTCCTTACTGCATTGTGACGGGCTTTTTCTCAAGTTTTATTGCATGCTGGTTGTAAAATGTTGGTGTGTTTGTTTATTTAATTTTACTGCACTCTGTGTTAGTTTGATTGACGATTAGATTACCCATAGGCTAAGAGCGATCTGGATTGTTAACATGATTTTCTGCAGGTGGCCACACTCATGCAGGGCAGAAAAAGGGGGCTAATTAATTAATAATAAATAAATGCTACAGGTGCTTCAGCTGCTTAGCCCCCAAATGAAGAAGAG
The DNA here is from genome assembly GCA_016618105.1 of Dendrobium huoshanense. Taxonomy (NCBI): domain Eukaryota; kingdom Viridiplantae; phylum Streptophyta; class Magnoliopsida; order Asparagales; family Orchidaceae; genus Dendrobium; species Dendrobium huoshanense. Next base: position 34,595,966 of record CM028357.1, read on the forward strand.
TGTGGCCAAGTGTGGCTTAATAATTTAAATTCAATTGCATATATATATAACTGTGTGGGATGATTTTTGTTATAAATTGCTTAGGATAACCCTGCAGGTGGTCTAGATTTTCTTTCTTTTTCTGTGAAATGTAATGTAATGTAAAAATGTGTTTATAAATTGTGAAAGTGATTTTTGAAAGTGGGATATCACATTCAATTTGGAATCTGAAGAAAAGAGAATATACCTTAAAGGATTATTCTCTTTTATTTAGAAAGCCAAATTAGAATGATTCAATATCCAAATAGAAAAGAGAATACCCCTCTTAGGGATGAGTTTCTTTTCATTTGGATATCCAGAACCCGACGGACCCGAGAAGTTCGTAGAAGAAGAAAAGACTGAACAAGAAGATTGAAGAAAGAAGATGAAGAAATGAAGATTTAAAGAACAATATATCCCATTTAAAAAATCACTTGCGTCATTCTTAGGATTAGAATCCGGGTTTGTTGTCAGTGGTGCCCGGCCACTTTACTTTTCTGCAAATTCTGGGTGTAATATGGACATTGGACATTATATTTGGATTATTAAAATTGATTGTTTACATTGTTTGTGCAGTAGATTTTTTTAGGACCTTGCATGTCGTGTTTTGTTTTAGCCTGGATTCGAATCGGAGAGATTTTTTTCATAAGGGTACGCTCAAAATTCTTTTACTTGAAATTCTAATAAAATTTTTAGGCTCACATAGTAACTCTAACGATCTAAGAAGTAAGCTCGGGACCGCCGAGAGTCAGCATAAGCATATTAATACTTTCTCTTCCTTGTTAGGCACCTCCCCGCCTACGGGTTTTGGCAGACCACTTGACCTATGAGGGTGCAGTTCTGTCAAGGGGAAGTTGTGCAATCTCTAGGGAAAAACCTATTTTCTAAGCCTAATTTTTAAACTGCTTCATATTCATTTTATGCATTCGAGTCAATTAGCATGCATTGCATTAGATACAAATTAAAAAGAGTCTAAAATATTAATAGCATTTCTAGGCATTTCTTACCATACATAAGTTAAGGGGCCAATTAGGAACTGTCTTAGATGTCAGCCCCAATTCCTTAAAACTTAAACAACATCCCTACCCATCTTTCATAAGAGACTGGACACATGGTTTTAAAGCGCCTAGGTGGTTAGCTGGCTCCCCAATCCAGGCCGGGGTAAGTCCAGATTTGCACTTCATTAGTTAGGTTCGGGTCGCTACTTTGTAGTACCCAAATTAGATTTAGGTTCTGAGGCAGATACTTTTTAGATCTTAAGTCCTCGCCCTCCGGGAATATAATCCCAAATTTCTAATAAAATGTCAACTTAAACATAAAATTTTCTCCTAAAATGTAAAGCCCAACATAGGATAGATTGAGGTTGTCTCTGAGCTTCTCAGAATCCGACACCTCCTACTTTTCATCCTTTGACTCGCTAATAAATGTTCAACATTGAGCTTTCACCTTGGAAAATTCCTACTTTTATTCCTTGTCTTTTACTTTGTAGTCAAAGGGTATGAAATCACTGCTTTAATCGAGAGTTTTCTTAGGAGCATTCCTCCTAAGATGTAATTAACTATAGGAGCTTGCTCCTATAGGGATTTGAGAACCCTAGACTAAAATAAACCTTGTTTTATTCGTATAAAACAAGGGAAGAATCTTTGGGAACGTAGATATTTTTAAAACCTCATTTCTAATTTTGAATAGACTTGTAGAATGTTATTATTATCTTTTCAGATAATATAATATTATACTTGTTATATTCAACTTTAGAAATGATGAATTTTATAAAACTCATTCTCGCTTTTGGATATCTTGAATAATGTTATGTTTGTCTTTTAAGATGATATAATTTTATTCTTGCCATATCTAAATAAAAGAATGAATAAACTTTTTTTAAAAAAAATCGTATTTCTATCTTTGAACATATTTTATAGAATTTCATGTTCATCTTTTAAGATGATATGTTATTCTTTGAACTATGTTTGATTATAGAAATATCAATTTTCAAAACCCTATTTTGATATTGAATCCATTATAGAATATTGTGTCGGCCTCTCGAGACTGTACTTTATTCTTAATGCAGTATTCGATTACAAAATAGGAGAAATCAAAATCTGCGTGGTGATACAATTTTTTTCCCACCACTAATAACATGACCTCCCTTAATCAAGCTAAAGATTCTCTTCTTCTTCTTCAACGTCAAGAAGAATGTTATTGGAATCAAAAGTCCAATGCTAAATTTATTGTGGAAGGCGATAGAAACACTAAATTTTTTCATGCTTTAGCCAACAAAAAAAAATCTAGAAGCCATATTCATAAGATTTTTGACGTTGATGGTTATGTTCTTAATTCTGATAAGTCTATTTGCAACTCCGGTGTGGCTTACTTTAAGAACATCTTTACCTGCTCGTCTACTTGTTTGCCTATTACTAACTCTCATATTATTCCCAACATTTTTTGTGAGGCTGATAATATTATGCTTTGCCAAACTCCTTCTGAAGATGAGATTTTTAGAGTTATCAAGGATCTTAATAGCAATGCGATTGCGGGCCCAGATGGTTTTACAACTAAATTCTTTCAAGACAATTGGGTTATTATCAAAGAGGATGTTATTAATGCTGTGGCAGATTTCTTTGCTGGTAACCCCTACCCTAAATTTTTCTCTTATACTTATATTGTGCTCATTCCTAAAAGCGATGGCCCTAATCATTGGCATGATTTTAGACCTATTAGTTTGTGTACTTTTCTCAATAAGTTGAACTCTAAGATCATTGCTAATAGATTAATTAACATTTTGCCCAGCATTATTTCTTTGAATCAAACGGGCTATGTGAAAGGTCGTAGCATTTTTGATAATATTTTGTTAGCTCAAGAAATCACTCATGATATTAATGTTAAAATTAAAGGTGGCAATGTAATTTTTAAGCTTGATGTTTCTAAAGCCTATGACAATCTAAACTGGAATTTCCTCTATACGGTTCTTTCTCTTTTTGGTTTTAGCAACTCTTTTATTTCTCTTATCAAAAATAGTATTGAAAACTGTTTTTTCTCGATTATTATTAATGGCAAGCATAATGGTTTTTTCAAATCTTCCAAAGGCCTAAGACAAGGTGATACTATGTCTCCTACTCTCTTCATTATTGCTATGGAGTATCTTTCTAGAGGTTTAAATGATTTATACTTGAGACATCTGAATTTAAATTATCGTACTATTAGAGGTTTACCTATATCTCATCTTAGCTTTGCTGATGATTTCATTTTGTTCACTAATGGTTCTATTAATAACATTTCTTTACTGTTGAATTTCCTGATTAGCTTTTATAATCATAATGGTTTATCTATTAACAAAGATAAAAGCACTTTTATTGTTAGCAATTCTGTCAATAAGAACAGAACTCAAAGAATTCAAAGATTACGTGGTTTTCTGCCTAAAGCTTTACCCATTAAGTACCTTGGTACCCCCATCTATAAAGGTAAAAAGATGAATTTTCTTTTTGATAATATTTTTGCTAAGATTGAGATGAAACTTAATAATTGGTCCTCTAATTTTTTATCCTATGGTGGTAGGCTAACTCTGATAAAGTCTGTTTTAAACTCGATGCCTATTTATCTTTTTCATACCTTATTGCCCTCTACTTTTATCTGTTCCAAATTAGAGAGAATTTTAAACAAGTTTTTTTGGGGCTCCTCTTTTAACAATAAAGGCATTCATTGGTCCTCTTGGAATAAAAATTATGGTGTACTTTCTGAAGGTGGCCTTGGTTGCAAATCTTTAACTGATTCAGCTAAAGTTTTTTCTTTTAAATTGTGGTTTTCTTTTAGATCTAACGTCAGTCTTTGGGCTCGTTTCATGAATATTAAGTACTGCCCCAATACTCATCCTTCTTTATGCTTTCATAGAAATACTGACTCTTTTATTTGGAAGAGGCTTTGCAATATTAAGTGGGAGGCTGAACAGTTCATACAATGGGGCCTTGGAAAAGGTGATATTTTTTTCTGGCAAGACAATTGGCTCGGGTATTCTTCTATTGACACTTTGCTAAATACGCATTCTATTAGTAGTATTAAAGTTTCTCAGTTTTTTTAACAATGGCTTTTGGGATATTTCTAAACATAGAGAGGTGGTTCCTCCCTGCATTGTTGAACAAATTTTAGAGGTTCCTCTTCAACTGCAAAATAAAGATTTAATTTTAATTTCTCTGTCTTCTTCTGGCAATTTTATTTTAAAGGATGTTTGGGATTCTTTCAGAATAAAAAAGGAGTGCTCCACTCTTTACTCAGCTATTTGGCACATTAACTTTCCTTTATCTTATTCTATTTTAATTTGGAGATGTATCAAAGGATACATTCCAGTGGATTTTAGGCTTCAAATGAAAGGCTTCCAACTATCCTCTAAATGCCTTTGCTGCTATGATATTGAGACTATTGATCACCTCTTTGTGACAGGTGTCAATGCGCAAACTGTTTGGAGTTATTTTGTTAACATTGCTAATAAACCTTTGATTGCTACGCATGATGATTTTATTTTTGTTATCAAAAGTTGGTTCAAAATCTCTAAAGGTCAAATTTTAAATCTTATCCCCATTCTTATTGTTTGGTTTATATGGAAGTCCCGTAATGATGCTAAGCACAATAGTATTGGGATGGATGTCACTACCATTATTTCTAATGTTAAACATAAAATTTATCAAATATACTCTTACAAGCTTATTTCCAAGAAGAATTTCAAAAACTGCATTCATTTGGCCAATTCTTTGGGCATTAATTTTGCTGATATTTACACTACTGCTGTTGATAAAATGGTGAAGTGGATCAAACCCAAACATCCTTACATTAAGCTTAATATTGATGGTTCTCTTTGCCCTAACGGTGCTGGTGCTGGAGGTATTATTAGAAATGAGGTTGGTAATGTGTTAGCGGCTTACTCGGCCCCTATTCACTGCAACTCTGCGATTACTGCTGAGATTTATGCTCTTCTCCTTGGGCTGAATATTTGCACTAACTTAGGTATTAGTTTTATTTGGATTGAAGTTGATGCTATGCTTCTTATCCAGATTATTAAGAACATGGTTCCTAAAAATCCTGAGAATTTTTATCTTATTAGGAAGCTAAAGCATTCTGTCCAGTTTTCATTATTTTATCTCTCACTTTTTTGGTGAAGCCAATGTGTGTGCCGATTGGTTAACTAAGCGAGGTTGCAATATTTCTCATTATGAAGAATTAAATTCTACTGATTTGCATCCTCTTCTTCAAGGTATGATCATGTTAAATAATACTGGTTTACCCTATATCAGATATGGTTAACTTCTGGATTTCTGTGTTGGTTCTTGTGTTTCTTGGTTCCGTCTATTTCTCTTGTTTGAAATCTATTTCGTTCTATTTTGATCATTGCTCTATGTTCTACTTCAATTGGGATCTTTTTCATGCTACTGTGCTTGAGAGCGTGCTATTCTGGCCTGCATCTTTATCAATATGTTTCTGGTTTTCAATCGGATGAATACTGTCTACCCTGCCTCTCTATTATGTTCTATTTCATATCATGTCACGTATGTTTATTTCTCTCATGCTGTTTCTATTATGGATTTTTGGTTTATTGAGGTGCAGCTGAGGTTTTTTAATACTCTTATAGCTCTGTTTTGTTGTTGCCCGTGCATTTCTCCTTGCAGCACCATTTCTCTGGTTGCTTCTATTCTGGATGGCTGCAACGATCCCTTGTTCAGTTTCTCTGTTTTGTTTTATTTCATATCCTCTTATTTGGTTTTTTGGAGATTCCTGTGCAGGTTACATTCAACTCCTTTGCGCTCTACCTGCTTTGTTATCCAGGTATTTCTCTGGTTGGTTCTTTTTGTGCTTTTCTTTTTGCTATTTCAGTTTTGCAAGAAGTGGATGATGAAGTCTAATCTTCAGAGCTTCCTTTTTTGGGTGTTGTTTGCTCACAGCACCATTAGTAGCCTCTTTTATTTAAATTGTATTATTAGGACAAGGAACCACGGGCTAGTAGGTCTTTTTTACTTTTTGATTGTAGCTCATTCGAGCATTAGAGAGTCTGTGGATCCTTTTAAGGACTCTGTAACCTCATTTTTGTTATTAACACGTAGGCCCATCTGTGAGTTTTAATTTAAAAAAAAAATATATTGATACAACATAGTTTAACATACTAACATAATTCATTAGGTTATACTACCTTTTAGCATATGTCTTATAATTTTATGGATCCCTTTTGATTTCATTGATCAAATTAATTTTATTATTAATTTTTGAGATTTTTATTACTTATATTAATTGATGATTGATATTGATTATAACTGAATATACACCTTTATTCATTTTTCCTTATATTGAAAGAAGTGATAGAGTTTTGGTTTTTTGGTAGGGTTTTCAGCTCATTATGTAGTTTAAATGGTTTCAGGTTAGGAAAGAGTCAAGATTAGTTGGAGTGAGGTTGACAGAGATCCTCTGTTCTTTTTTTAAATTTGTTATGTATTTTTATTTATTTATTTATAGTCAGAAGTTTTTAATAAATTAGTAATTGTATCGATCTCTCGGCTATTATATATTAATTTTGGGAGAATGAATGTAGTCAATATTTTTAGGTATGCAATTGTTAGTTGTTTTAACTGAATATATAGATTTATTAATTAGAAGCTATAATTGATTAATTAAAAAGATAAAATGGATAATTCATTCAAATTTAATTATGGGCTTTACAATAGCTATGAATTTTCAATATAAAAGCCTTTTATATGTTACATATGCTAGTTTAAAGGTTTCTCATCTTTTTTTTTCTGATGATATTATCATATTTTGCAATGGGGCTATAAACAATGTTAAGATCATTCATCATTTTCTTAAGAAGTTTGAAGGTGAAAGTGATCTTTATTTTAATATTAAGTAATGTACTTTTGTTATGGGTGGGGGTGTGAATGAAGAATAAGGAACTATTAATTTCATTAAGAATATAATTGATTTTAGTAGCAATCGTTTCCTTTTTATTTCCTTGGCTATCCCTTCTACAATGGGCACAAGAAGTCCTTTTTATTTGATAAAATGCTTTCCACTATTAAAAACAACTTGCAGCTTTGGCATTCATATTTATATATATAAGGGGTAGATTGATTCTTATTAAATTTATTCTATTTTCTATGCCTATTACTTGCTCCAAAATATCAATCCTACTATATTGGTGTGTGCTCTAGAATTGAGAAATTTTTAATAAATTTTTTCAGGGGTTCAAGCGAAAGTAGATAATTGACTGGAGCGTGTGGAGCTTCTCTTGTGGTCCTTCACTACAACAAATTCATAAATTACCGGCGGTCTAAACCGGCGGTTATGTAACTGTCGATATTAACAGCGGCTTAACCGGTGGGTAGACCGCCGGTGTTTACCGGCGGTTTACCGACGGTTATTTAATTTAATGTAGCTAGAAATAGCGGCGGTTCAATAACCGCCGGTATTATTTTTTACCAGCGCGTTACTGGCGGCTTAAATCACCGCTGTTAAGTGAATTATTTACGGAAGTCTTAACCACCAGAAAGCCTCCGGAAAATGCCCTAAAATTAGCCGTCCCAAGCTTTCCATTTCATTTACTCGCCTGCTCCTCTCTCTCCTATTTGACAATCACACCCGTCTCCTCTGCCCTCTCACGATCGAGTTGCTCCCTCCAACCGTATACAAAGGTCCCTCCGGCCAAATAATCTCGCCCCCACTCTGGCATCAAGGCAAGGCCGAAGATCTCGCCCCGCTCCCCGCTCCAGCGCGAAACCGGCCTCTGAGTGCCATAGGTTTGTGTTTTTTGCTTTTTTTTTTAAATTTTCAACTTATTTGTGATTTTGTACAATGTCAAGAGGAATTGGTTTAGAGAGTTAATAGGGATGAAAAAGTTTGTCACTCACCATAAAAGTTTGTATCATTCAAGATAAATTTTCAAGTTGTTTCTACCAAGCAGATAGATGTATTTTTTATAGGGATGAAAATGTTTGTATCATTCAAGTTAAATTTTCAAGTTAAACTTTGTAACCCTGCTTAAGTAGGATTGATGTATTTTTTTCCTCCAAGCGGATATAGGTGATGCCCATGGGTGTTGTGTTTAATAATTTGTCACTCACCACTATTCAAGATTAAGCGATAGAGTTCCAAACCTAACTGCCCGAGAAATTGATCTCATAAAGTTACCATCAACTCCTTGTAAAATTTTTTCCATATGGATCATTTTAAGGTTTAGAAAGGAGGAACTAAGGCATTAGCACTATGGTTCACAAAATTATGTGGGAAGAAAATGTCATTGAGAACTAATCCTATAACATAGAAAAGAATTGGAAGAGAATTATCAATAACCTTCAATTTAATTCCTTTTCTCATAAAATTTTTCGTCTATTTGATTCCTCATTATAGATACCATTGATTCGTCGTTGATTTCCCTCAAATAAATTATAATTTCATTATTTCCCTATTTTCCTATGAAAGGGATAAAAAATTGCAATTGAGATCTTTTATGGGTTAACTAACATTTGGAGAAGGAACAGACATAAGACATTCAGTGTAGAGGGTAAAGACTCTGCTTATTGAACGAAAAGACTGCTAGATGAGTTTGAATATTATCAATGCAGAGTTCGCCAATAATAGTCATAAATAATTGAGCTTAAGAGAAGATTATTATTACTCTTAATATCAGGTAAAAAATCAAGATGAAGGATCTCTATTTTGGTGAAATAAATGAAATTCATAACATTAAGGTTAATGAATTGGGTTAGATAGTTCTCTACGAATTTCTATAAGATGGTTGTGAGACCTACAATGCTTTATTGTGAGACCAACAATGCATTCAAATTCAAGTAAAGTACACTTGTTCGAAAGTATAGCACGTACACTTATTCAGGGTGCATATATTCTAATAATTGATTTCATAAATATGTAGGGGAATGTTTGCTTTAACGTCCAAATGACTATCCAAGAAGAGAGATATTGGATTTATAACAGATTGTTTCCGGGAAACAAAGGATTGAAAAATAAATTTATATAGGGAGTAAGACTTTCATTCAAGTTGCATCTCAACTGCTTTACTTTTTGTTCGATAAAATATTTAGGTGTCCATATTCGAAACATAAAAATCAAGCATTCCTCAAGCCCGATGATGTAAAGCTTGATTTATATCATAGGAGATTTCTTCCAGACTACTGAATTTGGACCTCACATGGCGAGTACGGGCCACACAGAGATACTCATGCCAGTCCATCCACAATCAAAAAATCACTGGTGCAAAAACCACTGGAAAAAGATCACCGAAAATGGTTTCCTATGTGATTTTTTCTTACTATTTTTGAACCGCCGAAAAGCCGCCAAAATTTTTCCAATCTGCCGGAAAGCTTATGTTAACTGTTGGAACAAACAACCGATAATGAGTGATTTTCCTGTAAGCTTCTGTATGGGTGGATCATATTGTATGTCTATTTTAGACATGGTCAAAGGTTTTTCTATTAAACATAGGTGGAATTTCAGGATTAATAAATCTTTGTTGACAAACTTTATGAACTTTAAATATTTTAATGATCCTCATCTATCGTAGTGCTTGTTTAAAGAAGGACAATATTTTGTTTGGTCTAGACTATGCAAAATCAAGTGTTTTGGTGAATTAACTCTCTTGTGGAGTATTGGTTGTGGTTCATCTTTATTTTGGAAGGATAATTTGATGGATAATGATTCTATTGATTCTTTCTTTAATACCCATTCAACCTCTAATATGGATGTCTCTTCTTTTATTGTTGATGGCTGGTGGTGTAGGAATAGGCTTGCTAAGCATGTTCCTTAAGTTTTTATTGATGTACTTTATAACAATCCCTCAAATTTTCATATCCCTGATCAGCCTATTTGTTGTTATTCATCTAGTAGGGAATTCGATCTAAAGGATGTTTGGAACCAATTTAGGTCTAAAAAATGTGTGTTAATGTATTTTTTGGTAAAAATTTGGAACTCCTCTACCCCTCCTATTATTTTCATTTTCATTTGGAGGCTTCACAAAAGATTCACAAAAGATTCATTCCACTGGATGAGAATTTAAAAGCTTTACCTCTAAATGTCAATGTTGTTATCATCTAGAATCTTTTACTTGTCTTCTTAAATGGGCCTATTGTTGCCAAGGTTTGTTGGACCTTAGAAAATGAGTAGAATGTTAATTCAAGAGCTAGTTATAACAATTATTTTTATCTTCTTCAAGAATAGTTCTTTAATAAACCTAAAGATCGTGTTATCACCATCAATCCTATGATGATTTTTTGGTTCTTGTGGCAAGAAAGAAACAATTGTAAACATAATGGTATTAGAATGTGTGATGGGTGGAGTATCATTCTCCTTAAGAATAAATTTCAACAATTATTTTGGGCTAATTTACTAAAACCTAAGCTTTGTCTAGGTAATTCTTATATTTCTTACTTTTTTAATCCTACCAATAATGCTTTGTTTAATGGCCCTCCAATATCCTTTTATTAGATTTAGCAAGTAGTGAATGAAATCAAATTAAATTTTGATGGTTAGGTTTCCAATGGTGGTGCTAGTTGTTATGGTATTGTTCGTGATTATCTTCATAATATTGTGATGGTCTTTTCCTCCAACATTATGAATTGTAATATTATTGTGGAAAAGATGGAGGTTCTTCTGCAAGGTTTCAAAATATGTTTGGATTATCATATTATTAATATTTGGATATAATCTAATTCCAAATTATTAGTGAATTTGATGTGTTCAAATTATTGTAACACTGTATCCTTACTTTACTTATTTCATAAAATTATGGCTATTTTTGCATCATCTTTTTATGAAATCACTCATATTTGGAGGGAAGGAGATTTTGCTGCAAAGTGGCTTGATAAGAATGGTACTATTATTTTCGAGCCAATTATTTTTCATATTTGTAATGAGCTTCATCATGTGAAAGTGAAGTTGAGACTTGACAAGATGGACATCCCTTAAGAAAAGTTGGTTGATGTTCTTTGGTTGCCTTATCTTATGGTTATAGTGGCTAAATTATTTTGTGGGCTTTTTATGGTAGTGTTGTTTGCTGGGTGTTCTTTTTTCTAGTTTTTATTATTGCAGGATGTTGATTGGTGTTCTATTTGGTTCTTGGAGGGTTATTTTTCATTCTAGGTCTAATGTAAAGAAGCAGAAGCATTCCCATCTTATGGAGTGGGATTAGAGGTCTTCAGAATAGAGGAATGAGAGGAATATTCACCCCATAACATGCCCATTGCATTTACAGGAATCACAAAACGATGAAAAATCCTCCATCTCAGCCATATGAATGTAACTGAATATTTCAGGACAAAGCCTGACTTTGTCCGAATATTTTTTGGTGATGTCAAGCTCAACTAAAACCCACACAACAAAGTACCGAGAGCCCACAGAGGTTGCATTGTCGACTTTTAAGGGCCGACCAAACATAGAACTTAAAGTATGAATGATTCGTGTAGAAAAAAGATTAAGCCTTAGTTTTGGAAAGGAATTCCAAATAGGAATCAAAGGGGACTCAACAATGATTTCAAAAGAAGGGGATCATTTAGTTAATTTCATGAAACAATTATTTATATAATAGGACCTATGACAAAATATTCTGCCATAATCTAGATCATTTGACAACTTAATCAGAATATGCGACGCATTAAGCAAACTAACTGAAAACTCGTCATTTGTCTTAAGGTTGAAGAAGAACGCCGTGATGGAAAAAAAAATCAACGAATGCAAATTGGAAAGGAGCTACAAGCGCAAGAATCTCATCTTCCAAAATCCACAAAGAAGGAATATCATGAAATAAAGATGGTTTTAACTCAAAGAAACCACCATTAGAGAATAATCCAGCTAGGACATCAATGAAAGAGCTTGATTTAACAGCTCCACCCAAAAATCAAGGATCACAAACTCAATTCACCGTTAGTCCGGCTGCAAAAGGCCAGAGGAGGATGAATCAAGAAGGCCAAACAGAAACTAAGGATAAAAACACAACAAAAGAAATGAAAAAAGGGAACGAGCTTCCCTAAGATCACACGATAGCCAAAGCTGCCAGGAGAGAACAAGGAGGAGCCCTAGCACGCAAGAGGCAAACACGAACGAGCCGCCGGGAGGGAACCGAGAGGAGTCCAAGCACGCAGGAGGCAATCCCGAACGAGCCGCCGCTAGGGAAATGGTAGTTAATTATAGTTATAGCTAATTAGGTTTGTAAAAATTTGTGACTGTATATAAGTTTTTTTGTTGAGTCATTAAAATTTTAAAAAGAGTTAATTAAGGATTTAATTATTTACAGTATTAATTATCTTTTACAGCTTGAGTTTTTATAATTTTTAAAGTAGTTAATTATAGTTATAACTAATTAGGTAATTCAACATTTGTTACATTACATAAATTTTTTGTTGAGTTTTTTAAATTTTAGAAGGTCTTAATTAATGAATTGACTAATTACGTAATTAATTATTGTTACAGCTTGTCTTTTTAAAAATTTTAGAAGTATTTAATTATAGTTTTATCTAATCAAGTAATTAAATTGCTGTTAATGTATTTAAATGTTTTGGTTGAGTTTCAAAATTTTAGAAGTACTTAATTAAAGATGTAACTAATTACATAATTAATTTTCTTTTATAGTTTTGGTTCTTAATAATTTAAGTAGTTAATTATAGCATTTCCTAACTAGATAATTAATAATATTTAAATTATGGGGCAATGAAAATAATTGCAAAAAAAAAATTGATATGTATTTCTATACTAATATATAAGTGTGATTCTTCCTATCATAAATCCTAATCTTACATTTATAAATTAAATTAAATCTCAATCATTCATTTAGAACACTTTAGATTTTAATACTCTAAAATGTTTACTACATGATGTCAAGAAACTGAAAAATAAAGAGATCCTCATGATCAAGGTGCAGTGTAAGTACAAAATTTAAAAGAAAAGCAACCTTGGAGAAATAATTTTAGATGAGATAAATGTATCCTAATATGTTCACTTGACTTGCGTGCTGAAATAATAGGGATGTTATTTTTTTAGGAGATAGGAATTTAATATCCACTACAATAGTGTTAATATTATCACTCATGTGAAAATTTCACTCGCCGATCAACCCGTCCGTTCCTTCTTATCTTCCTCTCGTTGAACACATCACTGCACGACCGTCGCTCACTTCACAACCGTCGGCTAGCCTTCGCCGGAGCTTTCGTCAGCAAACCACCTCGTCACATTGCCTAGGTTGTCGCCGAGCATTTCACTATTTGTGAAGGCATGATTTCTTGTGGATAGATCTAAGTATTATATATATATATATATATATATATATATATATATATATATATATATATATATATATATATATATATATATATATATATATTAAGAAAATAACCTTCATTTGTTGATTTTTAAGATAATTTCAATGGAGCACTAAAAAAAATTATTATCAAGATAACTCAACATGTTACACTTAATGACTTTCATTTGTTGACTTTTTAGATTTCTCTAACTTAAATTAGACCAAATAGTTTCTAATGAACTTTTAGGAAGTAGAAAAATAAACCCATCCATAACTTTTTTCTTCTTTTTCATTCATCAAGATGCATATACGACAACATTTATACACTATACTGTTTTGCTACAAACCGTAACAGAGCAAATAAAGAAATATCAATGATCGCATAAAAAGTAGGAAATACATATACATACTCGGGCAGATTAAAATTTGGGAATATAGTTACTAAACTAGCCTTTTCCCCATTTTCCGACCTGAAATAGAATACATAATATGTATGAGCCAACATAACTCAACATGTCACACTTAATGATCTAAATTTTTAATTATTCACTTATTATACATTTAACTAAAATTTGAAAAATAATTAATAATAATTCACTATTCTAAACAGAATAATGCTTAGAGTTATCATAAAATAAGAAAATAATGTAAGAAAAGTAAATAAATAAATATTGCATATATCATAATAGAAAAAAATAGATTTTTCTCAAGCCTTTATATCTTCATTAAAATTACTAAATATCACAATTCAAGCCTTTATGACTCCCTATGCTAGCATATCAGAAAATAGATCCTGTTAACTCTCAAATACTTAACAAATATTAGATATTAACAAATTCAGACTATTCTAACTCCCAAAGCAATCAACACCAGAACATTCTCCAACATCAGAAATCATATATTTTAAGCAGATAAACTTATATAACATTGAATTGCAATAAAACAAATATAAATAAACAAATTTTAAAATTTCACATAATACTTTATCGTTTGGCAACAAAATCAAACTATTTAGCAAAATTTACTAGTTTTAGAGTTTTATCAGATTATAAAGGATTGCTTATAGTTATATTTTGAAGCTTTAATTGAATTACAATATTATTTTGTAGGATCTTTTTTTATTCGATTAAAATAGCACATATTTCAATTTACCAAATAAATTTTTTCTAAAAAATATCTAATTGTGTGCACAATAATTGTTTCTATAATTATATGGTGAAAATTTCACAGGTGTAAAGTTAACATTTTTTTTAGGTTATAAATTTATAATAAAAGTCAAAAGATCCTAAAATATTTTTATTTTTAAAAATTGAGATAGCCAAAATATAATCTACCTTGATTCGAATAACTTTTAGAATTGAGTAGATAGTAGAAAATGAATAAGTGTTTCCAAAACCTACCTTTCTTCCTCTAGGATTCTCCCTCTCTCTCTCTCTCTCTCTCTCATTGACTACCGAAGGGAAGGGTATGGCTTTTTGATTAAATGAAAATGAAGCGGATCTTCATAATTTCATAAAAAAAGATTTTGCGCCATAATGCTTGACCATACAATGATGCAGTGCTCTCCACCGAAGAGCATGGCACCGCATCACCAACCATATCACCATTCTTAAAAATTATTTTGGCAAACTGATAAAGAGCTCAATCCCACAGTATTCCCTACCCTTGTGTCGTGGCACTTCCATGGGAAATTTTTTTAATTTTTCATTCATACACACAAACCCCCATGTCCCGCTTCAAAATAGATTCAAACTATCACATGTATATAAAACATTCACAAACACATGCAAGAGCTATAAATGCAAAAAATTTAGGGGATTACTTTTACCATACCGGATCAGAACAGTTGCATTTATGCATTTCTTTATTGGGTATTACCATCTTTCCATCCTCAAAATTTAAAAAATTAGATCAATGAAATACATCAAGATATAACTGTCTCATCTCAAATTTCTTCTCTTAAGCAGCTTCTCTTTCTGTTTTTTTTTTTTTTTTTCACTTGACCTTGAGTATTAGGATCTCTTTATTGCTTATGTTTTTAACATCGTGTGGCAGAATCCATTTTTGTTAGTCTCTATAGAACAAATTCAGACATATCCTTTTTGGTTCGTCTCTATAGCACATTTCCCCAAAGATGAACATGGAATACAAAATGAATAATAGACACGTTCTCTAGTAATTATAACATATAAGAAGATTTTTTTAATCCTTTATAATATCTAAAATTTTCCAACATACCTTGGACTCAGCATTCCTTCCTTTCCAAACCTACTTACGCCCTTCATCGATCTGATCCTCACATATAAAAAATCCCTTACTTAGAACTCCATAACTCGGTGCTTTGTTTTATAATATTGTTTCTTCATGTCTTGCACCTCTTTCAATCTATCACTAATTAGACACATTCTCTAGCAACTATAAAACTCCTTTCACCTACTTCTATTTAAGGTTCTACGCTTCCTATTGTATAGAGCTTTATAAGGGACTATACCTATACTTGGCTAAAAAACTATCATTATAAGTAAATTTGATCAGAGGGATATGACTTTTCTAGATACCCCTAATGTCAGAAACTTGTAATCTTAGAAGATTTATTTATACCTAAATAGTCCTCTTAAATTGATCATCGATCTATAGATGAAATCCACACTAAAACATAATGTAGTATCTCTAGACCTTGTTAAATGCCACTCTATTGCTTGAAGATAAATCTATCATCTTTATCAGAGAATATAACTCTTTGTACTCCATGCAGTTGAATAATCTTTCGTATAAAAACTTGTGTCATTCTATCTACTAAATCAGTATGTCTGATCGGAATAAATTGTGAATACTTCATCAAAATTTTGTTATAACTTACATATCATGTCTTTACCTTGATCTAAGAAATTTCCTAGTAAAATCCATCATCACTTCTTCCCATTTTTAATGGTTGTAGAAGTCCTTGTAACTGATGCTCTCCTTTCACTAGCTGATATACTTAATATTTTGAAACAAAATATGTATCATATTTCTTTAGCCCAAGACACCAGAAAATGCCCTTGAGATCACTATATATCTTATTACTTCCTTAATATATATAATACACCCTAAATGATGTGGTTCATGTAAAATTTTCCACCTTAGATCTCTAAAATTAGGAACCCATAACTTGTCTTTGCAAAACATTTTTGCTAAATTTTATAATCACATTTCATATTTCTTACTAGAGCTTATTTGGTCAATCAGCTTCAGATACTTCGTACGTCACTTAAAGGCTTTCTAAATCCTTTCATATAAAGATGGTTAAATAATCATCTAAGCTAAGACACCATAATCCCATTTAGCAGGAGCAATCGCATCTCACACCAATTATTATATATACTAAATTAGAAGATCATCCAAAGTAAATAAAAGAATCAACACTATATGTGCATGTGTGTGTTAAAAGGATTTATTCATAAGTAATACCTCTAAATGGTTATGTATGAATAATTTTTTTTATATAAGGAGTCCAGTGTCCCACATGAGATTGCAGCTTCATAGCATACTGCAAATGAGTTCCTTGACTAATCATAGAAAAAAATGGATTTTATGACGCAAACAACCACAAAATGATAAAATTTGTTTTCTTTTTATTTCAAAAAAAGAATTTTTTTTTTTGGTGAGAGGAATAAGTCTATCTAGTGCAATGAGTTTTACTTAGTTCAATAGAAGGGAAAAGAAACTTGTGTCATTTGACATAAACTACTTAATCAAATAGGGGTCAAGTTTCCTAGGCATTAATGAGTAATTAATACAAAATTATAAAGTATTAATAATCAAATAATGGATACAAGGCTCTTTGGTATAATTTAATTAATTAAGTCTTACATGTTTCATTTTGCTCTAAGAATTTGATTACCAACACATTGAAGTAACTTTGCTGGTTATAAAGCACAACGAATTGATTATGGCATGTTTACACCAAATTGCTTTTGATCTTGCCCTCCATCTATGTTAACCTACAAAAAATTATTTTGATAAGAGTGCAATATTTATTTATTTGAATACCTCAATATTGTTGCATTAGAGGACCAACATTTTCTATGAATGATTTTTTGAACAAATTCATTAACAAACATCGATTATTGAGCACTGTATCCAAGCGACATAATATTATATGAAAATTAGATTATGAAAAAAACACATTCCAATGTTTAGGTTAAATTAAATAAGGCTCTATAGAAAAAAGTTGAAAATAAATGAGATTTTAAAGTGTATAATGTATGATCCTTCTAAAATGATAAATGAGAGAAACAAGTTTCTTGATACGTTCGAAAAAAATCATTGCTAGTAGATCAGACCATCCCTCTTTGCGCCGCTCATGCGATTTAGGGTTCCCTTTTTTCTCTTCGTCTTCCGGCCGCTTCCCCTAGCTGCCTCGTGCTTTTCGCTTGGTTAAGTTGCTGGTTTGAGTTTCCCTTTCTTTTGGTGAGCCCCTCTGGGCTATTCTGTATGGCTTCTTCTCAGAACCCTTGGGGTTCTTCTTCGGGGAAGGAGCATATTCAAAAAAAAGGTTTTTTCGAACTAGATGCGGGCGATCTTTCCTCGCCTCCTAAGTCTCGTTCCTTTAAGGAAGTTCTATCGGGTGAATCTCCCGCAGGTGATGTCCTTCCTGTATTATCTCAATCTACTTTTAATGGCGTTCCTGCGATACTTCTCTCTGATGAGGATGTACTGAAACTTGCTTCTCCTTTTCAGTTTACACTGGTCGGTAAATTTGGTTTGAATAAACATAATCTCGATTCTATACGATTTTTCTTTAATAATTTAAAGCTCTATGGTTTTTTTTTATTGGTCTTTTGGATTCAAGACATGTTACCATTCAGCTTTCTAATGATCTTGATTATAGTAGAATTTTTTCTAGAAGATCTTACTTTATACATAACTGTCAAATGCGCATCCTTAAATGGACTCCTTTTTTTTTTTATATTAAGGAAGAATCACCTATAGTTCCCATATGGATATCTTTTCCTAATCTTCGATTGCATTTCTTTAGCCCCAAAGTTTTACATGCACTGGGTTCAATTTTCGGTAGACCTTTGCAAATCGGTCAGGGTACTGCTTCTCGGATGAGACCTTCTGTAGCTCGTATTTTGGTTGAAGTTGATATAACCAAAAAATTTTTGAAGGAAATCTGGGTAGGATCCAAGGTATTTGGATATATGCAAAAAGTGGAGTTTGAGAAAGTTCTGGAATTCTGCCCTCATTGTAAAATCCATGGTCATGCTCTAACTGAATGTTTCAAATTTCACCCGGAACATAAAAACATCCTTCACATATGACGGGAAAGGAAGGATCTTCCGGTAAACAATATGTGCCTATCAAGAAAAGAGACGAATCAATACAGGAGGTACCCCAAACCGCGTCTGTGGAGCCTGTTAAAATTTTTGGGGTCTCTCAAATACTGGGAAATGTTACTGAAGCTGAGGAGTGTCACATTCATAATGTGGATGATGAAAAAGCTATTATACCTAAGACTGGTCCTAATACTGAATCCGACATTGGAAAGGATCAAAATCAGTACACTGAGAATGGAAATGAACCTGACCCTAAACTTTTTATTTCTATTGAATCCATGTTTAAGGAAAAAGATGCTTCGAATATTGAGAATTTGAAATCAAATGCTATAAATATTGACACCTTCTCTTCCATTACTAATCAAATCTCTAATGCTGCTATTAACAGGGACATTAAGGAGAATTTGGAGGCTATTAACGATACGTGTGAAGAGGGATAAATCATCCTTGATTCTGATGGTGAACAAACGTCTTTGATCACTAACAATAATGATATTAAGGGTAAGGCTTCTTCTTCCTCTCCTATTAAGGTTGATCATATTTCTAATGATGAGGAAACTTTTACTAAAGTTGGGAAAAAGAAGAATAAGAATGTTAAGAGCCCTACTTCGACAGTTAGACCCACCAGAGCTCAAAATTCTACAAAATACCTTAATGATTAAAGCTCTTATTTGGAATGTGAGAGGTATTGGGGGTAAGGAATCCATTGCTAGAGTTAAGAATCTCACTCGAATTCATAACATTATGTTTCTGGTTTTACTTGAGCCTCTTATTTCTGTTACTAAAATTAACTCTACGGCTAATTCTTTGAGTTTTTCTAATTTTATTGCCAATTGTTCTAATAAAATCTGGATCATGTGGAATAGCAATATGAAGGTGAACATTTTTTTCGGATTATCCTCAAATTATTAACTGTCACATTGAATATTTTAATTTCAAATGCCATGCTTCTTTTATCTATGCTGCTTGTTCTAGAAGTAAGAGATTTCCTCTTTGGGATCAAATTAATCAATTTGCTCTTACCATTAATGGACCCTGGTGCATTGGAGGTGATTTTAATATTATTTCTAATGCGTCTGAAAGAAGAGGTGGTAATCTTCCTAACCCTGCTGCTATGGAAGATTTTAATAGTATGATTTCTGATTGCAACCATCATGACATTGGTTTTACTGGTTGCCCTTTCACGTGGAATAGAGCTAATTTGTGGCAAAGACTTGATAGATTTCTCTTTAACAATGATTGGCACTCTATGCATTATTTAACTAGTGTGGAATATCTTAGTAAAACCCTCTCTGGTCATTCTCCTTTACTTTTATCTCTTAATAATAATAATTATGTTGGCAATGCTTCTTTCAGATTTCAAAACATGTGGCTCTCTCATGATGATTTTATGAATGTTATTAACACTAATTGGTCTGCTCCTGTTTTTCATGATAACAATATTTCGGGCATGTGCCGTCTATGGTCTAAATTAAGTCATCTTAAACAAGTTTTAAAATGGTGGAACAAAAATGTTTTCAAAAATATTTTTAACAACATCAAGAATGCTGAGAATGTGGTTATTGAGATGGAAAACACTTACTTACTTGATGATTCTATTGCTAATCTTAATTTACTCAATACTGCTAAAATTAATCTTGCTCATCTTCATGATCAAGAGGAAATTTTCTGGAAACAAAAAGCTAATGTTAAATTTACCACTGAGGGGGATAGAAATACCAAGTTCTTTCATGCTATTGCTAATAGAAATAGATATAAGAACTTCATTTGTAAAATTATGAACGACGATGGTTCTTTTATTGAGTTGGATTCTTCTATTTGTAATTCTAGTGTGGATTATTTTAAGGATACTTTCAATGATAGTTTTTGCAATTCCCCTATTATTAATCCTACTATTATTCCTAAAATCATTGATGATAATGATAATATCCTGCTGTGTTGCCCTCCCTCGGAGTTGGAGATTTACAATGTTATTATGGATTTAAATGGTGATTCTGTTGCTGGTCCATATGGTTTCACGACTAAATTCTTTCAAAAAACGTGGAGTATTATTAAGAAAGATATTATTGATGTTGTTTATGATTTCTTTGTTGGTAATCCTTACCCTAAGTTTTTTACTTCTACGAATATTGTTCTTATTCCGAAAGTCAATGGGGCTAACAAGTGGAAAAATTTTAGACCTATTAGTCTTTGCTCTTTTTTCAAGAAGCTTATTTCTAAAATTATTTCTAATCGTCTGGTGAACATCCTTCCTAGAATTATTTCTATTAATCAAACGGGTTTCGTGAAAGGTAGAAGTATATTTGACAATGTCTTGTTTACCCAAGAGATGGCTCATGAGATCAATACCAAGTCTAAAGGTGGCAACATTATTGTTAAGCTGGACATTTCTAAAGACTATGATAATCTCAACTGGAATTTTCTTTATAAAGTGCTCTCTTTATTTGGCTTCAGTAATGTTTTCATTAACTTGATTAAAAACAGCATTGAGAACTGCTATTTTTCTGTTATCATCAATGGTAGGAACCATGGTTTTTTTAAATCTTCTAAAGGATTAAAACAAAGTGATAATTTATCCCCCGCTCTTTTTATCATTGCGATGGAATTTTTTTCTAGGGGTATTGATGATTTATATTTAAGGAATCCTAAACTTTATTATCGTACTATTCGTGGTATTCCTATTTCTCATCTTAGTTTTGCTGATTATTTCATACTTTTCTCTAATGGTTCTATCAATAATATTAAATTGTTGCAAAATTTTCTGAATTACTTCAATAAGGTTAGCGGTTTAGCTATTAATAAGGAGAAAAGTTCTTTCATTGCTGGAAAAACTATTAACAGGGAAAGGATTTTGGCCATTCAAAGATGTTGTGGCTTCCATTCCAAATCGTGGCCTATTACTTATTTGGGTACCCCTATTTACCAAGGTAAAAAGAGAAGTTTGTTATTTGAAGATATTTTTGCTCATTTTCAAAAAAAAATTAAATCATTGGTCCTCTAACTTCCTTTCTTATGGTGGGAGATTTGTTCTTATTAAATCTGTGTTAAATTCTATTCCTGTCTACTTATTTCATACTCTTCAACCTTCTGCTACTATATGCCTTAGAATTGAAAGATTGATTAACAAATTTTTTTTGGGGATCTAAGTATAGTAATGGTATTCGTTGGTCTTCTTGGAACAATATTTGTGGTGAGCTAAAAGAAGGTGGATTAGGTTGTAAAAATTTAACGGATTTATCTCAGGCTTTCTCCCATAAACTTTGGTTTTCTTTTAGAATTAATTCCAGTTTATGGGCCCGTTTCATGCATGCAAAATACTGTAAAAACCTTCATCCCTTACTTGGGGAGTACAAAACCGATGACTCTCATACCTGAAAAAGACTTTGTAAAATTAAATGGAATGCGGAGCAAAACATCAAATGGGGTGTTGGTAAAGGCAATATTTATTTTTGGCAAGATAATTGGTTAGGCACTTCTTCTATTGACAATCTTTTACATACCAATTCTCTTGATAATACTAAAGTTTCTGAATTTTTTTTGAACGGTGGCTGGAAAATGAACAAACTGTTAGATTATTTACCTATTTCTATCATTGATAAGATTGTTAGAATTCCTTTAGACGTATCCTGCAATGATAAAATCTTGTTCAAGCTTTCCTCTTCGGATAAATTCCAAATTAGAGATGTTTGGGACACCTTCAGAGAACATTATGTTTCTAATTTTAATTTTGCTAATTTATAGCATCTTAATATTCCTGTCTCTTATACTATTTTGATGTGGAGATGCATTAAAGGCTTCATTTCCATGGATGATCTTCTTCAAAAAAAAAAGGTTTTAGCTTTCCTTCCAAATGTCAATGTTGTTCTAATATTGAAACGGTTAATCACCTCTTCGTTAATGGCTATATTGCTCAAAAGGTTTGGTATCATTTTTCTACCTTGACTAACATCAAGTTGAATTCCAATATGAATGAGTTATCTAGTATTATTAGTGGGTGGATGATTAATTCTAAAGGCCATATTCTCAATTTATTACCTATTATTATTATTTGGCACATCTGGAAGGCTAGAAACGAAGCGAAATATAATGGTATTAAGATGAATGTTGATGGTATTATTTCTGCTATTAGTTGCAAAGTTAGACATATTTTCTCTTGTAAACTCCTTTTGGCCAAGCATTTTAGCAATTGTAAAGGTTTTACTGCTGCTATTGGCATTCAGCTGGGTGATACATTTTTAACTGGTTTTGATAAAACTGTCTACTGGGTCAAACCGACTTATCCTTATGTTAAATTAAATTCTGATGGCTCTGTTAAAAATAATTGTGCAGGTATGGGAGGAATCATTCGGGATCATTTTGGTAATGCTCTTGCGGCTTTTGCTGGTCCTCTCTTTAACTGCTCGATCATTACTGCTGAACTCAATGCTCTTTCTTATGGTATCAAAATCTGTACTACTATGGGTTTTAATTTCATCTGGATTGAGGTGGATGCCCAGCTTGTTGTCCAAATCATTAACGATCAGGTGATTGGAAATCCTAATAATTTCTATCTCATTAGGAAGATTAAACAGTTATTATCTTCTGTCAATTACAATATTTCTCATATTTATCGTGAGGCTAATGCTTGTGCGGATTGGTTAGCCAATTGGGGCTGTTTGTTGGATAACAATCAGGATTTAAACATTAATGCTTTACATCTTGCTCTTAAAGGCATGATTAATCTTGACAAAACTGCTTTACCTTATATCAGATACCTTTAGCTGTTTTTTTTTTTGGTTCCTTACTTACTTTATGAGTTATTATGCTGGTTCTCTGTTACCTGGTTTCCTTTTTTTTCTATGTTACTATTCCCTTATTGTGTTCAATGTTTAGGTTGGGTTTTTGGAGTCTGTTCTTGCCTTATTTTGGTGCCTATTTTGTCTGGTATGAGCAGGATTTTGTGTTAATTCACACTGTTGTTGATTCGTTGCATTCTGGGAATCCTGTTTATACAATTTTTGTTAGATATTCTGTTTGGGAAATCCTTAA
Source organism: Dendrobium huoshanense (assembly GCA_016618105.1). NCBI lineage: Eukaryota > Viridiplantae > Streptophyta > Magnoliopsida > Asparagales > Orchidaceae > Dendrobium > Dendrobium huoshanense. Next base: position 34,619,606 of record CM028357.1, read on the forward strand.
TTGTCATTCTGATCTTTATATAAACAGTTTTGATATTTACATTAAGCTCAATCTCTTGGTTACCCTGTTCTGGTTTTTCGATCACCACCTCTTCTTCAGTGTTGGTTGCTGCAGTTGCTGGCTTAACTTTGTTTCTTTTGTTAAGTTTTTTTATTGGAGAAATGCTGGGTGGGCTTTAAACGGGAATTTTTCTGATAACTTCAAGGCCTTGAGAATTATGTTGCTTTATTTCTTCATCCTGGTGTTCTATGGTGTTCTGGGGGATTGGTTTTTTGGGAAGCTGCAGCTGTTTTCTATCTTCTATCCTTATGTGACTAAATGTGTGCTCTGCTGGTTTAAGGTTACCTAGTGGTTCTGTTTTTGCTGGTTTGGCATTTCGACCTTTACTGTTAAGGGTTGGTTTTATAACACCTGCTCTATTATTAGCTTGTTTTTTCAGATTCAAATTTTGGTTCTGCTATACCGGTTTTTCACGCTATACAGAGAATATCTCTTCGATTACCATGTATATTTATTTGGGTTTATACTTTGTTTTTGCTTTTTTCTTCATCTTTTTTGCAGGAAGATTGAGCTGAAAGATTCTAAACGGATCTTCCAATTTTGGGTGCTGTATCCTTACAGCCCGTGTCTTTATTTATGTTCTTTTTGTAATCTTAGGTTAATGACCCACCGGCTCTTAGGTTTTCTTTACTTTTCCATTGTAGCTCTTTCGAGCATTAGCGAGCTGGAGAGTCCTTTTAAGGACTTTTGTAACCATTTTTTTTATAATTAACGCGTAAGCCCCTACCGGGGGTTTTAACCAAAAAAAAAAAGTGTCTTGATACGTATCATACAAGTTTTTCTTTATTTCAATCTGAAACTCATTAAATGATCAGAACAATATAAGTTTTGACAGAATCTACTCACAATTTCTTTGATCAAGTGCCTCATATTGAAATCTTATAAACTTGAGAGTGGTAAATAATTACTGAAACTTATAAAAGCAGAAAATGCATTCTTATTGTAAAATGAGCATGTTAGGAATTATTTTTAATTCAAAGATTTAGTATGGAATTAAAACTAGCCAAAGGAAAATAGAACAATTTAAGCCTTGTTTAAAAATAGTGCATAAATTAAAGTATTCTAAAATTGATTTAAGAAAATTTGGAAATGATTTGATAGTATTATATTCAAATATAATTTCTCCAATTTAAAATTAAAATTAAATGATGTATATTCACTGCACAATATGGAATATTGGGCTATTCAAAAATCAAACTTGTGATTTTGGAAATTCAATTAAAGCAAATTTTAGAAAAACAATAAAAATAATTAATTATGTGAACTAGGAGAAGAATATTAAATGAGTAAATGGATATTCGACTCTAGAAATTAAGTGTCTGTATATGAGGTTGAGGTATATCAAGATATGTGTTGTAGAGAAGAACCAAAAACTTTGTCATATGATGTCTGAAATTGTAGAAATAAACATATTATAATGGTCAAGATGCACTGGAAGCACAAAACTAAAATGGAAGCTACACGGGAGAAAGAATTTGAGATGAGATACATGCACCCTAATCTATTTAATTCACTCGAGTATTAAAATAATAAGGATGATATTTTCTGAGGATAAAGAATTTTAGTATCCACTACAATAGTGTTACAGCCATACCAGTTCTTCGTAGTAAGTACTGCATCACAAAACTTCTATATTTTCATTATATATGAGTTTGAGAATGATTTGTATATATGTGAATGCCGGAAATCTATTTTGAAGCATATCCCAATTGTTTGCCTGCATGAAACATGAAGTCTAAAATTTTCCCTTGGGAGTGCTTTGGTATTGGGTTGGGGGCATTGCAGCGCTAAGCTCTCGGGATTGTTCATTTTAATATGAAGTGCCGGCGCAGAGCGCCATTGTTTGGAGAGCCACAACATTTCGTAAAATAATAATAATAAAAAAAAAACTAATAATTTCCACTTTATTTTATTTTGGCTAAAATAAAAAATCCCCCTTAAATTATCATTTAGAGATAAAGAGGGGGGGGGGGGGGGGGGGGTAGAGAGAGAAAGCATTTCGAGGTGATTTCGATCCATTTTCTACAATCGAGATAGTTCAAAAAAATTTCTAGTTCGAGGTAAGTTACATTCTACTTATCTCAATTTTAATAATGTTAGAATTTTAAGATTTTTTTAATTAAAATTATAAATTCATAACTTAAAAATAGGAATAATTTTGTATACATTCAACTTTCAACGTATAACTTTTTTATACGTTATAGATGTAAGAGTTTTTGGCATTCTAATATTTTTTTTTTATAAATTTTCACCTATAAATTGAAAAATGCACTATTTTTAGCAAATTGGAATCATCTTCCTACTAATTTCTTGCAAAATCGTCGATCCAATCAGTGCCCTACTTCAGTGTTACCATCGATGTCACATGTGAGAGGCCTCAAAGCTATAGTAAGAGTGACAAGAACCATAGCTCGCGACTCTAAGATCAAATATATGCTCTTCCCACTTGATTTCAAGGGAAATCCAAAGATAAATGAGGTTGAAGCTCTCAATACCCTCACTGTTGATCTCATGCTCTTGCTCCAAACTCTCGGTTAGTACATCCCTTTCTCTTCTCTTTCCCACTTGCTCTTAATAAAGAGAAAAAAATAAAATACAAGAATGAGACTATACCAATAGCTATATATAAAGCTATATACAAGAGAGAAAGTTTTATTAGTTATTAAATATGAATAAGATAACTTATTTAATGCAAATTAGTTTAATTTTTAAAAAAAACATTTGAGATTTGATTCATTAATTAATAGAAACATAGAAAGTTTGCTTGAGAACTTGACATTGCAAACAAATATTGGAAAATGATCCTATTATTTAATACATGGAAAGTTTTGTCATGCAAATTTATGAAAGAGTTTTGAGGTTCAAGAAATATTTCAACGCTTGAACAAAAATTGTCTCATGATATTCTTATCTATTTCCTCGCTAAAAAAATTACATTGGTTATTATTTTAATTTTATTTACATATAAATCACTTAAATGAAGGCTACTTATTGACCACATATGAGACTCATGCACATGTTATATATCGAAGATCTACCAAATGCAAAATATTGTGATAAATGACATGACAAAAAAGTTATTTGCTATGACCAACATATCAGCTGGTGGAATGATGGTCTTAGTAGTTGCTAAATATGTTTTTCTACTAGAAATTAACCATTGTGTAACTATTTTTCCCATAGAAAATAAATGCTTATCTTCTAGTTATTAACTTAGCTGTTTTAAGCACGGTTATTATCATAAAATGTCTATAAAAAGTAAAGTGCTATAGCTTAGAAAATTGTTATGTTAATTTCAAATTCCACAACTAGATTGGATTGATTAACAAGTGTTATACACTTATTTTATTTTAGTTTTTATGAAGTAGCTTAATATTTGTTAATATTATTACTTTTTAGTCTATTAGTTACTTGTCTTTAGTGTGATAAATAGAAAATGTTGCAAGAGGATCTTAGCTTCTTGATACATTTTGTGTAAACTGTAAAGTATGCAAGTCTGATGACTAAAAGACAACAAAAAGCTCTTTTATGCTTTATGATATAACTTACCAGATCTTCGATGAGACCTTTTCAAAGAGTAATTAATACTTTTGATATGTTGTTGACCTCATTTATGTATGAGGTCCGATTTCACCTAGTTGATCCTAATATCTAGGTCTTCCTAGCCTATCATAGACATGATCAGTGATAGGATTTTCATAAGGTGGATACCCAATGACAAATTACTGAAATGAAATTTAAACTAGATTTATTTATTTTTAAATTAATAATCTTTATTTCAAATCAGCTCAATTTTGAACTAATGATTATACTAATTACAAAAAAGTAATTAACACAACAAGGGGATAACACCCAAAGGTAGCCAAGGAATAATACCAGAACAAGAAAGAAACATCAACAACACAACACAAAAGGAGCCACAGCAGACGTTGAAACCTGCACAAACACAAAAAAAATAAATAAAAACAAGCAAATAGGAGCAACCGAGAACCAACCAAACCACGTCCAACATCACCATCCAGGATAAGCCATTGAAATAAAGCCCCAACACACACAACCCAACAACAGTGAAAATCAAACGTCAACAGCAATTGAACAGTCACCATGGAGATACCACACCACCCATACACCCAACAACTGCACAACAACACTCACACAGCCCAACAAATCACCCACAAACAACACTGGCCCAACCACCAATGACTAACAAAAAATAGTAAAAAGAGGCTCACACCAACCACAAAGACTAGACAACATTATTTGTTTGATTTGCACCTACGACACTTACCAACATGAGAGAAATCATTACCAGCAAGACGGCTAGCATACAACACATACAATTCCTGAAACGTATCAACCTGCTCATCCCCCATGTCATCCTCAATAGCCCCGTAGTGAGATAAGGTGACCCATCAAGCCAGTGAGAATGCTCCGAACAAGTATCCCCAAGTTGAGAGACCAACTGAGGATTTCGTACATTAAAATAAATCAGATCAATAGGTACATCAATAAGAGTTTCACTTCCCTTTGGCCCCACAGGAGAGGGCAATGCATTGGTTTAACAGTAGCCATAGGTGATTCTGTAGAAGATCCAAACCACAAGATAATTTATTCATCATCATCATATGAGCTGTACAAACATCCCTATCCACCCCACCCTCTCCATCCAAGCCAATTGGAGAACCAAACAAAGTAATATCGCTAGCTCCCACACCACCAACATCAGCCAGGGCCACACCAAAAGAAAACTCCACAGTGCCCACATTATTCTCCATAATGCTAAGATAGTCAACACGACTATACTTAGGATTATAATTTTCAAACTTCTCTTGAGCCAGAACAGGTACAACCACTTGCCCCACCTCACTCTGGAGGGTAAATTTAAGCAAAGGTAATTCATGAACCACATTGCCTTGATCATTATAGTTCAAATATTAAGGAACAAACTCACCCGTCATGTAAGCAAGAAGACCAACAATCAACATTAACTTGCAAAGGAAAATTAGTTGTGACCCCCACATTAGGAGGAGCATCAATCAAATGAGGATGTTAGGATAATGTTTAGCTTTATTTAACTCAACAAGAATGCATATGAGAGCATCTGATGGTCTTGTACCATTTGTGGTAGTATTATCCATTGCTAAAGGGCGGTCAAATAAAGACCCTAGATGATGAAGTATCATGAGGAAAAGAGTTGGGGAAAGAGATTGGGGAAATAAACCAAAATAGGAAGGGTAGGGGATTCAATATTTACATCAAAATAAGGAGTCAATCGGAAAAGCTTCATAATTTTTTTTTTAACAAAGTAAGAGCAGTGAGAGAACACCCTACAATAATTTAAATCGTTTACTAACTTAATAAAAATATTCTTAGGATTGAGCAAAGTGGCAGAGAAACCACCAAAGTATTTTAAGTTGAAGAAAATTTTTTGAATTACATTGAGGGGCTGATGACGTTCAGAAAATTTTCCAACCAGGGCAAAGGGGGCGCTAGAGCAAGCATTTCCAGCCGTATAAATAGACCCGATTAAGGCCGAATGAAAGGATTATTCAATCTCCTATTTTAGCATCTACCCTCATGGTTCATCTTGCAGCTGCTCCTGACCCCAGCCCCTATTCCTTGCATATGTCATTGCCATACACTCGTTCTTCCTTTCGTGAATGCCCCTTCCACCTGCATCCAACAATTGCTCCATCTAAGCCCATGGAGCTTGCTCTTTGCTCGCATGTGAAGCCAACCGCCTCCGCATTGTTATGAAAGCCCCTTATAACGAATACTAATTATGACAGTTTTGTAGCACTTTTAAAACCACAGTAAGGTTTTTTTAGTAGTTGAAATTGTCTAGAAGGCACTTCAAAAGTGCTGCGAAAGTTATTTATTCTTGTAGTGTGTATTCTATACTACTGAATTAATCACAATATTATTGTTTTAGTCTAAAAAATACTCTAACGACTATCAAATAACACTCCACCAGGTGTTCTTTAGTTTTCAAAATTAAGTTTTTGGAAATTCATTATATTAGTAGAGATTGTGTGTAACAAAGTTCTGAATTTTAACTAAACAAAAGCACTTTTATAGACGTCAAAATAAAATTTTGAATTAATACAAAATTATGCTTTCTAAAATTACCAAGTAAAAAATCTTGAATAAATACTCAAAAAGACTAAAATTGTTGTAATAGTAACGTATCAAAAGTTATACGGATAAAAGTTATCAAAGTGATAAAACTATAATTTTAATAATACCAAATCATATTTAGAATTTATCATTTAGTTCTATTTTGATGTATATGAAAATCATTAGACTAAGGGAAACAAAAAAAAGTGAAATAATTTTTTGATAAAATTTGATAAGGGGATAAAGGTTTTTTAATGATAAAATAATTTAATGATGCAATGATAATTATGCCAATTTTTTAATTTTTAGCATAAAATTCTTATAAATCTTTATATATCTTTAAAATTGGGATTTCAAAAATTATGAAAAAATATTCATTAGTTAAACATGTCTAGATGACTCTAATGAAATCGATTTACAAAATGGATACCTAACTATCTTAGAAGGCCCACGTATACCGACATGCATCAATTTCTTTAGAAATTAAAATTAAATAAGAAGCGCTTCTTATTTTCAAATTTACAATACCCATAAAATTAATGAAAATTTATTATAATTAGAGCACAATAATATATATGTTATGACAAATATGGCATGAAAATCTGACTTATAATGACTCATAAAATATTATTTAACTTTTTTAGGTCAAAATATAACTTTTAAAATATAAGAGTTATTACACGTCTAACCTTTATTGCTTGACCATAGATGTTAATCGCCCAACTATGGTCCCTCAGACCATTATCGTTCCCCACAAACTTTTTAACCTTAGTCACCCATTGATTACGGTCCTCAGGCCACCGCCACCAAACTATATTCTTCCAACCTTAGTCAACCGCTGACTATGTTTCAGCCTCCAACCACTATTACCCAACAAATGTCCATTAAACCATCATAGATTGACAACGGTCCATCCAACAAAAGTTGTCTACTAGCCATTATCACTCTGACCACCGTCGCACGACATCGTTCCCTCCAACCTCTGTAACTAGCTTGCTATAGTCCTTCTAACTTCAATTTTAGTCAACTATGGAACCTCTAACCTCAGTCACATGCTGACTATAATTCCTCCAACCTGTGTCACCTAATAAAGGTCACTTTGACCTCTGCTGCATGACTATGGACCCACTGACCTCTTCTTTCAGTTTAATATGATCCTTTTGACATTCATCGCTCACCAACTATGATCCCTCAAATCTTAATCACCTGATTGCAGTACCAAACTTCTATCACACTACTATGATCTCTTCAACCCTAGTCGCTATACTATGATGCCTTTGACTTTCATCACCCGACTATGATCCTATAAACCAAATGAATATCCAACATTCTCTTGAGAAAAGAATCTCATGTTATTAAATTGTTTCAATTTTAACCATATAATGATATAAATACAAATTATATTTGCATCATTGAGTCAACATCTTTCTTTATGGAATAACATCATTTGTAATCAATGAAAAACACTTATGGAATTATTTTAACTAGGTCAGACCCCACGGTTTATCCCTTTCCTAGCTTTTCAACAAAAAAAATTTATTATCTCATATGATTGTATCACCCCACTCTTTTACTTATGTGCATGGTACTTCATCATTCAAAGCTAAGATATTGAGCACTTTATTTGTCTACTATCATAAATTTTTTTATCTGCAATAGTTTGGTGCTATCTTTGTGAAATGATTTTTGGCTAGGGCAAAACCTTTCCTATAACCTTGAAAGTTCATTCATGTCAATGCCTTTGGCAGAGGTGAAATTGCATAGGAAGAACTACCCAACTGATGATTTGGGGTTAGTAGTGATTGTCTTTGTATTGAAAATCTGGCGGCATTACTTGTATGGTTTTTAGATGTGGGGACATTTTTACTACAAAAGTTTGAGTCATGTTTTCACCAAAAAGAGGTTAATCTAAGGTAAAAAAGATGTTTAGAGCTGATCAAAGACTATAATTTAGATATAATGTTTTAGCCAAGTAGAACGAATGTTGTTGCTGATGCTTTGAGTAGAAAGTCAGTAGGACTCGAAACTAGTTTGATCACTTCTGAGCATGCAATGATTAGAGAAATAGAGAGGTTGAAATTAGAAGTGGTATGCTCATCTAATGTACTCAAAATTTTGTTCAACCTTTGTTGTAGGAAAAGATTAAGAAGCTCATAAGGAAGATGAAAAATATGACAAAATTAAGGGACCAGATTCAATATGGAAAGAGAGTCGAGTTTAAAGTAGATGAGATGGGTGTGATTTTTATGGAATCCAGTTGTGGGTCCCAGTTAATGGTGAAATAAAGAGAAAGATTTTTCATGAAGCCCATTATTCTAAATATATTATTCATCCAGACAACAACAAGATGTATCAAGATTTGAAGAGCATGGTCTGGTGGCGTAGATTGAAGTGGGATGTAGTAGAGTATGCAACTAATTATAATAAAGCATGTCATACGGTTAAAGCTGAGCATCAAAGGTCATGTGAATTATTTCAATCATTGCCTATTCTGGAATGGAAATGGGAGGGGAATCACTATGAATTTTGCTATGGGCTTTTTTAGTGTTAACCTCGTTTTTGAATAAGGACAATTATACAAATCAAACATTCAATCTCCACACAAAAATTATTGAACTGCACTCCAAATTTTAAATCTAATTCACTATTGTGCTTTGGCATAGTGATTCTTGTTGAACTCACTTTTGGTGAGCTGGACATGTTATCTTTTTCAATAATTCTTCTAAAAGTTAGGCCTCCCTACCTTAGTATAGAAATCACCTCTAGGATTCCTCTTAGACAGACACCTGGCGACACAACATCATTTTAAACTAACTCAATCCAAATTAGGTATATCTAATCAATTTAATGTTAAACTTGTTGAAGTCGGCTCAATTTGTGTTAAATTTATATAAAAAAACTCAAATTCATATCAAAATTGACTGAATTTATTTAAATACGCTCAATTTTAACCTTTTCTTTTGGATAAAATCAATGATGAGGCCTACATGCTAATATTTTTTTTTTTTTTTTCAAACAAATTGTATATTAATAAAATAAAAGAAGCACCGTTACAACATCAAATGGCAAAAAGGAAAAGCAAAGGAGCAATACAATGAAAATTTAATGAAAAAAGGGCTCAGTAGGCGACCGAGACTTCCAGCATCCTTGACGTCTCGCACGGACCATCCAATGAGGTGAAAAAAGCGCACCGAAACCAACCATCTCTACGAAAGTCACCAAAGGTTGCCACCAGCAAAACGACGAGGACACGAGCCCCAGCCTCATCATTGCCCTGATTGACAAAACAACAGAAATCGAAAGATCGAAATTTAACAGACAAATAGCAAAAGAAGTCAACGCCTTCTACGACCCCTTCCACGAGCTCTCCCCCGAGAGGTAATCGAACGAATTGGTCTCTCACAAACCAAAGTAAAGTCATTCCCAGGATCAGAGCCCCCGTAAAATTCCGTCGAAATAAAGCCACTATTCGAATGATCGGATTCCGAATCAAATTCAGATGATCCGTGCAACCAATCTACATGATTACTAACATCAAAGCCAGAGTTAACGCCCAAAAAATTCACCAAACTGAGCGTGTCCACCACTTGAACAGGGACATCAACAACACTATTGGAACACACCAAGTCACCATTCAGCTGCTCCACCAACATAAGCTCGGGATTTTTAACCACATTCACAACCGGTAAGAGGGAAGCATCAACTTCAGGTAATATAGCAGCCGGTTCAATAGAGCCAGCCCCAACCTCAATAACAGGTGAAACAGAAAATATAAATAAAATGATATGATTCTTTAAAGGATTAAGAGCCCTCTAAAAATACAACATTTGAAGAAAAATCTAAGAGCATGTGATCAAATTAAAAGAACAGTTCATCAAATGACAAAATTATTTAATTAAGAGCTCTTAATCCTTTAAGGACTTATATATATATTACTATATATTACTATGAATTTCTTATGTATTTGATTATAAGTACGTACTAAATAAAGAAACATAGAGTTCAAGGATTAAGGGTGTAAATAAGTCATTTAATCATAAAGTGAATACTCACTAGTAGTAAATAAGGTTTTAGCTGTACTTTTTTCAATAAACAATTGCAGTATTTTAAAATTCCACAAAATTCATTGCAGTGATTTAGCAGCGAGTACAAATACGATATATTTTTGTTCTCTAGAAAAGAAATTAGCAGTGATTTTAATGAATGTATTTATGGACTTTTGAAATAGTTTTCAACTGTCTTATTACTGAATTGCATTGATAAAAATCGATTCTATACTGTAGTATAGGAGCGGTATTAACTAGTTATTTTGCAGCATTCAAAAAATTCAAAATTGTGAGGTGGTTGTTTGATTTATATGGATTTTGTAATCAAACGACAAAACTATTTGGTCATTTCTTAATAATTGCCTCCATGGCATATGCATAATCAACCAATCAAAGAAGATATGATAAGAGAAAATCAAAGTCTAAAAGTGGAATGTTGAGAAGAAACAATAACGAAAGCAATGTAGCTTCCATCATTAATTATTAGGTGTCAATATTTGACACGACACGAAAATCCGACCCGGACCCGACCCGAAAAATCCGTGTTGGACCCGACCCGATTTCAAAACGGGTCCGGTTCGGGTTCCAGAAATTGACCCATTTGAACGGATTCGGGTTGACCTAGTGGGTTGCCGAGTTAACCCGCGAACCCGTTTAATTCAAAAAATTTCGAATCCGCTGCTTGCGAACCCAAAAATTTTGCGCTGCCCACTGCCCCCGCCTGCACTGCCCGTGCCAGCCGCCCGCCCGCGCTGCCCGTGCCCGTTGTCCTCTGCCCGCGCGCCCGCTGCCCAGTGTGCCCGCACCCGCTGCCCCTGCTCGCATCCGCCCCCTCGCCCGTCCGCTCTCCGCCGTTCCGGCATTGGCAGAACCCAAAATCGGGTCGGGTCGGGTCAACCCGACAACCCGCCAGGTCGGGTCCGGGTTCAGATTTCCGACCCGTTTGTCTACCCTGGTCGGGTTAGGGTCGACCCTTTTGAACCCGGGTCAATTTCGGGTTCGACCCGAATCCGACCCGTGACCCGAAATTGGCACGCCTAATCATTATTTTTGCTTCAACTAATTCAAAACTCAAAATATTTTTACAAGAATGAAAATAATTCAATAATAATTATAAATTTTATTTTATGAAACTAATAAATCATTTATTGTGCATTATAAATTATTTTATATATAACAATAAAATAACCCTTATTTTATCACAATTATACTGATTTTTTTAAGTTGCTGAGCAAATTTTTTATTTTTTCGAAACTCAGATAACAATTTAAAAAAAATTATCATAAGAGAAGCTGCTGCTAAGTTCCATTTGCATTATTAGTCATAATTCTTCTTGCTAAAATAGAAAAACAAAAACACAAGCTTACTTGTTAATATTTTTTTTTTGGGAAAATTAGGGGCCAAAGCCCATAGCATTGAATCAAAGAAGAATACAAGAAAGAAATCAACTGTTACAACAAGAAAATAGTAACAGTCAACCCCAAACCTATCAGCTTAATTGCTGCATAACAAAAAGAATACAAACTATCAGCTTAGGCTGCTGAAAAAGGAAGAAAGATAACACCAAAAATAGCTCCCAAGCACGAAAATTTCCAACAGGTTGAAGTCACCAGGCCAACCGTGAAGCAAGAACCACCAACTCCACCAAAAGAGCTCCCTAGCCTGACATATCCTGGACTCAGAAAATAATACGAGGGGCAAAAAGAATACAGTGATCCCTGGTTGCCCGTAGACCATCCAAGGGATCCGGGAGCTTCATCATTGTCCAGGAAAGGCTCAAAAACCGGGTCCGAAACAGATGGGCTAAACTGGGAAGATCCAGCAGCCCCAGCAACATCAGCAGCAGAGATGCGGCAACCCCAGCAATGACAGCTCCAGAAAATACAGGGATAAGGGAAAACCCCAACATCCCAGACCAGCCAAGAATACGAATTACACCAAAAATTCCTTGAAACGAACCGCCAACTTATCATAAACTTTCCACTTACCAATTTTTGCACGGATGGCAGAGGATATAATAGACTTAAGGTGATCCGGAGTATTCCAGGAGTTAGAGAACCTCCTGACATTACGTTCCCTCCAAAGGAAATAAACTGCCACGGATATAGCCATAAAGCAACAGTTTTTTTCCCAATAATTAAAATTGGCATTGCAGCTAATGTAATCAAATGCCTGATAAAGATTAGGCCTAAAAAAGAAGCAATTGAGCACCGGCATCAAAGAAGAAATAACATAGAAAGTAAAATCACAGCTGAAGAAAAGATGAGAGTGAGACTCATTGTGCCCCCTGCAAAAATCACAAATAGGAGAGGCCGGGATCCCCCTAACAATAAGCTTGTCAGCACATTTGAGTTTCTCATTAATAGCCATCCAAGCATAGCAAGAGTATCTCAAAGCATTCTTTTTATGCCAAATGAATTTAAACCAACTAACATCATCCAAATTATCATGGAATTGAGAGGTAAAATCTTTAAAGGAAGGCTTAGAAGTACCCGCCCAGTCCACGCTATAAGCCTCCACCACAGGAATGGAAAGCAACTTCCGTTTGATATGCAAAGGCCAGGCATCAGGTAAAAGCCAAGCCCCATTAGAAATGAAATCCATAACCTTACAACCAACCAGATCAGCATCAAAAAAATGATTCCCAAGAGAATCCCCGCAAAACCAAGGATCCCAAAGCAAGGAGAAGTTGCAGCCATCTGCCACCTTAAAACAGAAAAATTCCTTGTTTTGCATAGCAGTATTACACACCAACTTCCAGAATTTAGAAGCAGCCACAGGGGGAGGTTTCCAAGGGGAAAGAAATCTAGCTTTAAGAAAACTACCCAAAAGAGTTTGAGTATTATACATGCGCCAAATAAAGGAACAGCAAACTCCATAATACATCGCGTCAAAAGAAGGAATGCCAAGACCACCCTTATCTTTAGGTTTAGTAACAGATTTCCAAGAAATGAGATGCAATTTCTTGTCATGGATATTACCAAAAAAAAGGAATCTGGAGCATAACTTGGAGATAATCTTACGACAAGCTTTGGGTATGATAGCACCCCTAATCCAGTAGGCGAGCGTGTTTGAAATAGTAAATTTAATAAATTGAACCCTACCTGCAAAAGAAAGAAAACGAACTTTCCAACCCTCAAGTAGAGCAGAGAGCCTGCTCAATAGGGGTTGGAAGTGAGCAAAAGAAAGTCTGTTGTAGGTGATTGGAAGCCCCAAGTAAATGAGAGAATTCTCAATGGAGGGGGACCCCAAAATAGAGGCAAGTAAATCCACATTTCCCACAGACTTAGAGAAAATAATATGGCTCTTAGTGGGATTAATAAAAAGTCCAGATTCTTCAGAGAATAGCCTCAAAGAGCTGTTAAGATGATTCAAATTATCATGGGAGGCCACACCAAAAACCAAGAGGTCATCAGCATACATGAGGTGATTAATAGAAAAGGACCCTTGATTCAGCCCGATAAAAGAAGAATGATGAAGGCGTTGAGACAGTCCATCCATAGTAATACAAAAAAGTAAGGGTGAAAGAGGACACCCTTGCCTGAGGCCAGACGAGGAGCTAAAGAAACCTTCAAGGGAACCATTGAGACAAATAGAGAAATGAACATTACTGATGCAACCTTTGATCCAATCAATAAATTTGTCCGGGAAGCCTTTAAGTTTCATACGATTAAGCAAAAATTCCCTTGAAACCGAATCAAAAGCCTTTTTAATATCAAGTTTGGCACAAAATAACTTCTGAGAACCTCTAAAAACTTTGAGTAACTCGTTAGCCAGAATAATGTTATCCATAGACTGCCTACCAGCAATGAAACCCGCTTGGCTAATATGAATAATGTGAGGTAAAATAGGCTTCAACCTATTCGCAATAAGTTTATCCACAATTTTATAAAACACATTACATAGAGAGATCGGCCTAAAATCAGAAATGTTGACAACATGAGATCCTTTAGGTATGAGAGAAATAGCCGTGGCCTTAGCCCCTTTGGGCATAACCCTAGTAGCAAAAAAATGTCTAACAGTAGTGCAAACTTTATACCCAATAATGTGCCAAGCTTGTTGATAGAAACTGAAGGAAAACCCATCCGGGCCAGGAGCCGAATCCGGTTTACCAGCAAAAACCACAGCTTTAATGTCCATATCCGAAAAGGGCTCAACAAGAGAGTCAGAAAAAGAAGAAGGAACCATATTACCAACAGGACTAGATGTCGAATGATTCCCAAAGGACTCAGAGGCATTGAAAAGAGTTTGAAAATGCTCAATAAGCTCCCTCGCAATATTATGATGTCCAGTAATAGTGCCCCGGATAGAGGAGATTTCTTTGATAAGATTCCTATTGGCTCTAGATCTAATTTTTGCATAGAGAAAACCCAAATCATCTTCCCCTTGAGTAAGCCAGTAAGATTTAGCTCTTTGGGCAATCCAGGAAGCCCATTCCCTTTGTAAATGATTAAGTCTGTCATTAGCCAATTTAAGGTTGGAGTTACAACCTTGGTCCAGAGGAGAAGATTGTAAGGCATTAAGGCATTGTAATTGATGGCTTTTGGCTTCCAAAATGGCATTAGACAAAAAATTGGAAGAAGACCAGTTCATGCCTTTGATTTTACCTTTCAGCGCTTTCAGACAGTTGTAAAAAGCAGAGATAGGACTAGCCAGATTAGGACTATTAAAAACATTGAGCAAAACATCCCAAAAGCCATCTAAATTGAGCCAAAATTTCTTAAACAAGAACCTAGAGAAGGTTCTATTAGCCGAGTTAGCCAGCAAAATAATCGGAGAGTGGTCAGAACCAAAGGGAGAATCCACTTTATAATGAGCCGAAGGAAAGAAGTCCAGAAAATCTGAGTTCACCAAAATTCTGTCAAGCTTAATGTGTATGGGCAAATCAACCCTTTGATTATACCAGGTGAAAAGAAGACCAACAGAGGAGAGGTCTTGAAGCCCACAGTTAAAAATAAAATTGTTTAGCTCCCCCAAACGACCAAGAGATAAAGAGGAACCCCCAGCCTTCTCATAGTCAAACCTGTGACAATTAAAATCTCCCAAGATAGCCCAGGGAAGATTAATATTCTGAGAAATATGAAGCAGATTATCCCAAAGTAATTTTCTTTCTTCCGGCTGATTAGCAGCATAAATGACGGACATTAGAATAGGAGGGGAGGAACCAGAGGAAAACAACCCATGAATAACCTGGGAAGAGATGAAAGAAGGAGAAATAGAAATGGCCGTAGAGTCCCACTTGAGCCAAATCCTGCCCGGATTAGAGAAGGCAAAATTATCACAACACAATTCATTGTCAAAAACCTTGTGGCAATGAGAAAACCAAGGATCCATAGCCAAAGCCGGTTGAATTTTAGCTTCCAAGATGGCCAAAAACTTGAGATTATGGGTAGAGATAAGATCTTTGCACATAGAAACTTTAAGAGGATTATTAAATCCTCTCACATTCCAAGAAGCAAAAGGAGGTAAAGACATGACTTAACGTGGGTTTTTTGCCTTTTTGGCAGTTTTGGCTTTGGATTTCTTAGGAGGAGAAAGTTTGTTTGAGGAAGCTTTGGACTTAGTAGAGGAAGAAGGGATTAACCCTTTTGAATTACAAGAATTATGGCTGAAAGTGTCATCCATCAAGGTGCCCGAAGAAGCCACAGCATCAACATCATTTTCCCCAGACACAACCACAACAGCCTGATCCTCATCCAAGGAAGCAAAGCTGTTATTAATAAGAACTTGTGGAGGAATAAGTAACTGAATGGGAAGAGGGGGAAGAGACGAGGAAGATTCCTCATTGGGTAGATTAAGATTAGGAATAGCAGTGACTTGATCTACCGGGATGTTCGGTTCCTCCGGCTGAGAAGCAGACCGCAGAGGAGGTAGAGGAATAGTGGGAGGAGCAGGAACCTGTTCCAACATAGAGGGAGGAGCTAAACTTTCTTCAGCTGGTGGAGAATTAGAGATGACTTGGTTATGAAGAGGAGGATTCGGATCAGGAGCAGAGGAGCGAGGAAGAGGTTTCCTGCTCTTACTTCTACCACGGTTAGGAATGTTGGTCTGGACAGGCTTTGGGTTAGGATTGGAGGGGCAGAGAGAAAAAGAGTGGAAGAGAGAGCCACACCCTTCACAGGGAATCGATTTCCAGTCATAAACCACTTGTTAATATTGATAGTCATCAATTACCCAGCTGCTCTGTCTTTTATCAGTAGGACAAGAACCTCTAAAAATACTACACGTAACTGAATTAGTTTTGTGGTTCCAAATTTGAGGATTCCTTAGAAAATGCCAAAAGATCACTGTGATCGCCACTTCATAGTTGGATATTCTAATAATAGCTGTTGGATATTTAAAGCTACACCGTATAATTTTTTTTTTTTTTTTTACATTTAGGCCATTTAAGACAAATTCACACACACAATGCATACACAAAGACTTGAACCCAGACTTCGTAGTTGGAAGCATAAGCTCTCAACCAACAAACTAAAATGAGCTGTGTCCATATAAAATTTCAAAAATACCTTTTGCCCTTAATTTGAAAAGTTAAAAATTGATTCCTATTGAAATTTCAAAATTAAACTATTAATTTTGCCCTTGAATGCATAAAACTATTATTAGAATATCCAAAATTTTCTTTTCAAGGAAAGCTCCTCTTTTTTAGCTTATCTATAATTTTCTTTAAATATCCAAAATTAAGCCATTAATTTTTCCCTAGAATGCATAAAACTATTATTAGAATATCCAAAATAAAATTTTCAAGGAAAACTCCAATTTGAGGATTCCCTTTTTGTTTTTTCTCATCCATTTCAATACATTGAAAATGACTTGAACAATTGGAATAGTTTCAGAAAAGATCAACAAACAAACGTTCTAGTAATAGTTTAATTCATTCAAATATTTAAAGAAAATGACAGAAGCTCAAAAAGAGGAGTTTTACTCCAAAAGAAAATTTTGGATATTCTAATAATAGTTTTATGCATTCAAGGGAAAAAATTAATGGTTTAATTTTGAAATTTTAATAGGAATCAATTTTCAACTTTTCAAATCAAGGGCAAAAGGTATTTTTGAAATTTTATACGGGTGTAACTTTAAATATCTTTAAATCTTCAAAATTTTGGATATTTAAAGAAAATGACATAAAAGCTCAAAAAGAGGAGTTTTCCTCAAAAAAAGAAAATTTTGGATGTTCTAATAATAGTTTTATGCCTTCAAGGGCAAAATTAATGGTTTAATTATGTATTCAAGGGCTAAAAGATTTTTTTTTTTTCAAAAGCAAAATATATTAATAAAAAGCAAAGGATACAACAAAGTCGGGAAACAAAACAAAAGAAAGCCGGAAAAATACAACCAAAGGAGCGGGCTCAGCAATCGGCCAGAGCTACCAGCGTCCCTAAAGCCACGCAGGACCGTCCAGTAAGGTGATTAGCGACCAAAGCCAAACCAAAGGTTGCCACAGCAGAACCACAGGGACGCGAGCCCCAACCACATCATAGCCCTAACTGCACCGCAATCATCCCCTCAAACCATAAACAATTAACAGAAACCCGATAAGAGAGCAAAGCCTAATCAGAAGAAGCAACAGAAACTAGCGTCGACGACGACCTCTCCCACTAAGTCTCCCACGACATCTCCTCCGAGATGCAACATTTATGCTAGGACTAGCACGAACCAATGTGAAATAGTTGCCAGGGTCTGAACCCCCACAAATTTCCGGAGACATCATGCCACATTCAGAAAATTCAGATTCCGATTCATACTCCGACGATCCTTCCAACCAATTAAGATGGCTCCTAATGTCCACCCCAGATGAATCTCCCAAAAAATTAGCCAAAGACTGTGAATCCACCACATTAACAGGGACCTCAATTAGAGGATTACCAGCTACTCTAACTTCCGATGCAATGTCCACAGTAGTAGATGCTAAAGCAGGGGGAAAAAAAGGCAGAGCATTTGGTGAAAGACCAACCGTGACAGCATCCGAAACAAAACTGCCAGCTACTCTATCAACAGAATCATCCACAACCATAACATAGTCTAACTCGCCATCAACAGTAGGCAATAAAGCAGGTTCGGGTTCTGAAATAACACCACCCAAACCCGGTAAGAAACAATCAGCCACAATACCAGGAACATCATTAGCACCAGCTACAGTAACAGGGGAATTCCCAATCGCAGGGGAACAGCCCGAAGGCTCAACATAAGGCAAAACCTCACAGAAAACATCAGAATTATCAACATGAACCGTAGCAGCAACCACCGAATTATTGCCACCAGCATCCAACACATCCGTAACGACAACAGGGATAATCAAATTTGTTGTGCCAACAACCACATTTTTAGAAGCTTTAAGAGAGGGATGCAAGATAGAATAAGACTCCTTACGATGACCTAAAGAATTACAGTGAGAACAGAAGTGAGGGATGTCATCAAAAATTACATTTTGAACATAGCCTGATTCCACCGAACAAACCCAAATTTTCTCAGCATGTTTTTTGGTAACATCCATTTCAATAAGTATACGAGCCATAGATTGTCGGGATCCAAACGCAGTCGCCAAATCTGACTTGAGAGGACGACCAAAAATAGACCCTAAGCCAAGAAGATTTCTAGGAGAGAACATGTGACGACCCCAAGATCCGTGTAGCGAAAGGATTCATCTGATTGTTCTATTGACTCTTTTTTTTTTCCTATCGGTTTCCTCATCTGTTGTTCATATCAATCCATACATACATATATCCAGAGCCAGAGATAATTACATTACAGAAAAGAAACAGCAGCGGATACTATAATTCACAAATAGTACAATAGTCAGAGTACAGCCATAAGAGAAAACTACACTAGCCGTACAGGCTACAAAAGAAAGCCTACCAAGGCTACAAAAGAAAAAGCTATAGAACTCGGCAGAAAGATCTTCAAGATGGAGGCCCTGCACCTGAAATCATTAACCACATATAATGAGCTTACAAAGCCTAGCAGGTCACCAAAGCCTACAACTGAAATCAAAGCACGACACTGAAAATAATATGCAGGTTAATCAACTCAAGTCAAATCAATCAGTCGTACATGATCAATGAGTCAATGCAATACATAAATCAATACGGAACAGAAATCAATAAAATCAATAACTAGTAGGAAATCCATAAAGCTCAAAAATCAATGCGTCAATCCATTCTCTACAATCTCTATCATAGCAATCGATAACATCAATTACATCAATACAATCGTCTAGTCGTCTTACTTATCATATCACATCAGTCAAATCAATAGAGTGGAATCGTATCGGAACATATACTTGCAAATCAATCTATCGTTCAATCTCACTTACTTCTTATCAATACGGCAGTGTATGTATCCATATCCATAAAAAGAACCATCCATTGACGACCATGAACGATGCTACAACAGTGAAATCGTATCAATCAATTCTGCCAGTCAATAGTATCAATCAGCTCAAAATCCCAATAAACGATCAAGTCAATACGGCGAAAGATCAATTGAAATCAAATCAATACAATCAGCTTCATAAAGAAATCTATTTTAAGATAAATTAAATCCATACGGCAACAATCCATTCAATCAATCAATCAATAATCGGTACGACGAATCAATGTATCAATAGCATGTCAGGATCTGTCGTATCAATAGTATCCATATGTCAATATCATATCTATATCAATGTCGATGTCGGTATCTATCAATCGATACAATCTATATCAATATTAGTGTCAATATCTATGAATCAATATGCAGAATCCATATCAATATCGGTGCCGGTATCTATGAATCAATCAAGTCGATAATATCAATCGGAAATCAATACAATAAATCAATAAATCCGTTCAATAATAAATCAATTCAATAAATCCATCAATATCAATAAATCAATCAGAAATCAATAAATCGATGCATATCAGGAAATCTATACAATGTACTATCGTACACATGCAAATCCATACAATGGTCTTACTCGACAAGCACAAACACTAGCTATTATTAATAGTGTTGTTGTAGAAATCCATAGTGCTGTTGTAGAATCCATATCGCTGTTGTAGATATCCGCACGTTGGTTTCGATCAAGAAGAGTCGTCACTCTTTTGCCCGTCGGCCGCCCGTCGGCATATAAAACTCCTTATAACTCCCAATCGTTATATCGATGGTCTATGATTTAAAGGAAAGCCCGTCGGCCCACCATCCTGTACAGGTCAAGTTCTATCTCCAACCAACGTTCAACCAGGTTCCCACTTGTCTTTCAGTAAAAATCAATTCAATGCAATAATCAATGCAATAAGCAGTATTAAAGAAATCTAGAACAATCATATCAATAGTCATGCACATAACAATTCAATCTATCAATTCCGGGAAAATCAGAAATCATACGAAAATCGGGCAGAGTAACGGCAGTCTACAGAATTTACACAGAAATCTCCAAAAATTACAATTCACCAAATTAATACAGAACGTGCACAGCAACATTATAAGACTATTCTTCTACTGCTCAAACCAATTCGGACATCATAATAATTTGCAGTCAAAATAAAACTCCGCAGAACCAAAACGGACCGGACGAAATCTGCCAGAAAATAATCAAAACGTGCAGAATAATCACATCTACAACATACCAAAAGTTATGCGGTGAAATCTTCGCCAGTATCAAACCGGGTACGAAAATCACTTACAAAAACACAAATCTGAGCACCATTTTACAAAACCTCAAAATCTTCGAAAACAGAAGTAGGGTTCGGAGTTCTTACAGCGAGACAAACAAAATATCCAACAGCAACGAATGACAAAAATCGCTCCGCGGGCCCCTAAATCGGACTTCTTCCTTTGCTTTTATGCTCTTTCTCTCTCTTCAAAATATCTGATATGTTAAAATGACTTTCTCTCTCCTCAAAACGAGCTGATTTTCTTATAACATTAGTCTGATCGGCCCGGCCGATCGCCACATCGTCCTGGCCGATCTGAACAAAAATCAATCGGCCCTGGACGATTTCTCAGGACGATGCTCTCAGGATTCTTGTCGTATCTGATCGTCCCAGGACGATCCAAAATCGTCCTGGACGATTCAGTCCAGAAATCACTCTAGAGAACATTCCAGAAATCAGCTGTTTTCAATGCACTGATCGGCCTGGACGATCTCACCATCGTCCCGGCCGATCCTGGGGAAAAATCACTTTTCCCAGCAGCTACAACAAAGGAACGAGGTCTCACAGAACAGGTGAGGCATAAGCAAGGGGAAAGAAACCCAAATGGGCACAAAAGGAGAATCCACCTCAATGTCCAAATTTGGGGACCATTTAACAACTTTCATATAACAATTTTGAACAAAATAAGATCTATGAGAAAAAATCCGGCAATAGTCAAAATCGTTCACCAATTTGATCAAGACATTACGATGATTGAGAACTGTAACCGAAAAATCACCTATCAACTTTAAATTGAAACAGAACTTCCGAATAGCGTCGACCGAAGGTCGCCTACCCGAAAATCTACCAACTAAAGCAAAATCGAAAGGTGAAACTAGAGACCGCACCTCTTCCTCAGAAATGAAAAGAGCCGGCAAGCCACGATGAGAAGAAACCTTTAAATCAGGGAAAGACGACGAAGAACCCACAAGAGCTTCCTTAAAAGAGAGAGGCGCGGAAGCCCCGTTCAAAAACCCGGGATCGCGAAGCTTAGCCATCGAAAACAGGTAAGAAACGTATACCTGAGCCTTAAATGAAGAGGAATGCCCTCAGATCGCGTCGAAGACGAAGGGTCGGCGTAACCCTAGCAGACCAGCAAAAAGGCATCGCGATGAAAGGGTCGGCGTACTTTTAAAAGATTGATGACTATCTATCAATAGTAGCAACTACTAAGCTTGTTTTTTATTTTTTATATTCAATTTTAGGAAGAAGAATGATGACTAATAATGCAAATGGAACTTAGCTACAGCTTTTCTTATGATAACTATTTTTTATTGTAATCTGAGTTTTGAAAAAAAAAATATTTGCTCAGCAACTTTAGAAAATCAGGATAATTGTGGTAAAATTAGGGTTATTTTATTTTAATATAAAAAAATAAATTGTAATGCTCAATAAATGATTTATTAGTTTTATAAAATAAATTTTATAATTGTTATTGAATTTTTTTTATTCTAGCAAAAAATAATTTGAGGCTTGAATTAGTTGAAGCAAAAATAATGATAGAACTACCTTGCTTTCGTTATTATTTCTTCATAAAATTCCACTTTTAGACTATGATTTTCTTTTATCATAAAGGTGTTATCGGCATAAAACTTTTTGTCGGGAAAAGTTCCAGTGAAAAATTCGTCGGAAATATTTCCGGCGAATATAAACTACGCCGCAAAAAAATGAAAAAAAAAAAACTAATCCCACTGAAGCCCGCATCAACCCGCAGAAAATAGAAAAGAACCACCCCATCACCAGCTTAACCAGCAACCAGAACACCAACCCAGCCACCAGCAAGCAGAAACAGGGAAAAATAGAGACCACCAGAAGAAATCAGAAAGGGGAGACACATAATATATACAAAAAAAAAAAAAAGAATAACATCCTGAAATAAAGAAACAGACAAAAACACCAGGACCAACTCCACAAAGCAGAAACCAGTAGAAAATAGCCGAGAGGGAACCGAAACACTCCAGACACAAAGCCAAGCATGAAAAGGGACGAACAACACAACAACCACCAGAAAGAAGCAAAGAAAACCAAATTAATACTTAACATAAGGCATCCCTAATTAATACAGTCTAAGGAGACCTTTAATAAGAAAAGGCACCTGATTAAAGGCCAGCTCATTAACACCATTAAAATTGCAATAAATCTTGGCCATAACATTAGCACACACGTTCCCCTCAACCAAAATATTAGAAAAAGAGCAGTTAAGTAAGTTTAAGATGCCTCTAATATCCCTCCTAGTATAAAAAAAAAACCGAAGAGCAAGTGTAATCACCCATACCCTGGATGGCCTTGAAATCAAAATCCACTTCTAGCACAATATCAACCAATTGAAGATTAACACAAAGTTGTAAGCCATGAAGCACATCAACAAACATAGCAAAACTAATATCATCATGCTCAACGGGCCAAGCAAAACCCCACAAATAAGAGCCTTTATGATCCTTCAAAACACCACCACAGCCAACAATATTATCCATTCTAACGCTAGCCACATTCAACTTGACAAAATTAGGAGGTTTAGCCCAAGAGTGGCTAACCAAGAAATCGATTAGAGCGCCTAGAGAAGAAGGATCGGAGGCTCCGAAGACGGAAAACAAAATTGCCATGAAATCTCCCATAAAACCAGAGCAGAGCGCAATGGCTCAGAGAATAGTACCAATGATCGAAATGATAGAACATATTGATTATAATGTCCCAAAATCTAATTTGAAAGAATTACAAATTTATCTTTTATAATAATAAAAATCGAAACCATCTTTTTTTTTTTTGACTCGAACCATCTAATTTCTTTTATTAATAATAATATTAGTGGAAATGAATATACTGATCAAAATATATGTACGTCTATATTCATTTCTCAAAAATCATATATAGCACTTAGGAGTAATAGAAATACAACAACCCATTTTTTCACTCATGAGTACAGAAGAATAACTAAAGATAAAAAGAAATAAAATAATAGTAAACTTAAAGAATCCTTGTCAATCTTACACTTTTAATCCTCTTTGCCGACTTGATATCATTTAAATCACATATATGACTTAACAAGCATAGCAGGTCATTAAAATCTTACAACTGAACTTAAAGCATGATAGAAAAGTAATATGAATGTATTTATTTAGTTCATAATAGTAAAACTCAACATGATCTTGAATATGTGAAAAAATTGTAAAACTCATGCAGTAGTAGTAAAATTCGTCAAATAGTAAAATAGTTTGGTATAGAAGCCAGTTAAATAATGCAATATAAAAAAAATGAAACATGTAAACTAGTAAACTTGCACAAGTGTCAAATTAATAAAGCGGTAAAACATTCTCAAATCATGCGTCATAACTGTATTATCAACCGATAAAACTAAAGCATCTACGAAGATTGTCGAAAGCATATTAATGGAGTACAACTGTATAAGAGTATAAACATAATGTTAAGCTATTCTATATTAGTAGTACATAAGTATCTTATGTTATATGCTCATTAGTAGATATCACATGCTCAATAACAGTAATCAATAAAATATTTTATTGACAATAAAATCATATAGTAATAACAATAAATATGTAGATTGAATCAATAAAACAATAAAATATTATAGTGGTAATAATGCAGTAATAATAAATTAAATTAGTACAATAACATTCATTCACATAATCACACTAAACAAGTAATGAGTTTTAGCTTGCGTAGTGTTTTTCTAGTGGTTATTAAGTCAATGGTTATTAACCATTTGCTTAGTGAGTTGATTCATCACTCTTTGTCCATTGACATACTAATTAACTTCTTATAACTCTCAATAAGTGAATCATGTGAGTATGCTAAGGATATCATAACAAACTACAATATTTAAAGTAAAGCTCATCGGCCCCCATCAAGTACAGGTTTGTCAGTCTTCAACTAACATTAGTAAAAGCAAACATTTATGCATCCACATACATATTATTATCAAAGTATTACAAGAGTAATAACAATCCGCTTTACAATCACATGCACATATTCATTCATAACACTTAAACTAACACTATGCTTGTTTTAAATACCAAAAGTTTTATTCTATACAAATCATATAAAATACAATAACTTTTAGTTTATCTGGTGAAAATTATGAAATCAAGCAGTCAAAATATATAAAATAATCAATATAATAACATCATATAAAGAATAATATATTTTTTTTCTCTTTATGCATTTGTTAAAATAGTAAAATAAGAGAAACAATTAACAACAATAACAACAATCACAACACATATCTATATAAAAAAAATATCATTTTATTCCAACGTTCAACCTCTTTTACACACAGAAAAATAGTAAATAAAAATTTGAAATTGTTTAGATGAAAAATTGATAAATTTTACAACATTTTTAGCACAATTTATTTCTAAGAAAATCTTTCAAGAAAGTAAAACAATGCTGCGCGAAGAACAATAAATAATGCCTTCAATATGTTGATAAAAATATGCTATAAGTTTTTTTATTAAAAACAATAATTTTCAATTGAAGAAATAATTAAGTCATAAATAACTTCTTCTATTTCTTGCATGAACTTCCATATTGGATTGGATAGATTTGTTTTGGTGATTTATCAAAACTAATATTACTTTACGAATTAGTCCAAAATTATGATAAGATAAGATGAGCCTAAAGTCCAAAATAATTAATTGGGGGTAGATTCATGGGAAACCTTAAGTTTTTTAATTAATACTAAATTTAATAGTAAATGAGGATTTTGTCAAAATGATTACGTTAATTTCTTGCAGGAAGCAAGAGATCACCAACTACGAGAAAAAAAAAAGATATAGAAAAGAGAAGGAATATTCACTTTTGCAATAATTTTAGTATTATTTACTTCATTTACTTTATCATGGGTTCAAAAATATATATGATTATTTTTTTCTTGTTCTATTTTCAAAGAAAACTTTAAAACAATTCATCATTTTGTATCAAAATCCAAATATATTTTTGAGAAATTAGCACGTTTAAGAGAAAAAATTATTAGCATGATGTTAATATTATATATGCATTTAATTTCAAAACCTAGATATAATTATGTTATTGGCATGATGTTAATATTATCCCTATTGGTGGGGTAGGCTACATGAATCTTTTTTCACTATTGTGTACGTATAACTAAGAGTCAATTTTTTATTAAAATTTAATAAAAAAGTCATATGTCATACTTTATAATCTAGCCTTTTTAGAACCACGTCTGCATTTGTTAATATATCTTAGATCTAATACATCTCCTCTCCTAACTAGGTCATCTGAAGGCAAATATTTTATGTAACCAAACTATCTAAGGAGACTCTAATCTTATCTGCCAGTATAGCTAACCCAACCTTTTCTCATATATACTTGTTTCACTTTCAATCTCTATATAAAGCCATTTATCAACCTTAGCATCCTCATCTTTACAATATTCTTTTTTTTTTTTTTTTTGTTAATGGCCAGCATTTTGCCTCTCCTTCATTAACTATAAGACGATCTCTTAAGGTAGTGTTGAAAAAGAAATATAACTAAATTATCAGAAAAATAATTCAATTATATTATACTAAGAAATATTTAATAATTAATTATATATATCTTTAATTTTAGTAATTGCATTTAATAGCTTAGCTGTAAAGAATGATAACACACAATGCATGAAATAAAAATAGATCATAAAATTAGAACCATCCCAACAAATAACATAACAGAATATCGTAATCTTTGTCAAAACAATTAAAATTATTAATTCATAAATAAACAAAAAATTCTCTAAATTTAAAATGTTCACTTTCCTTCAAAAAAAGCACCAATTTAAAATAAAAAAAATCATCATAATAATAAAATTTCCATCATCATTGAATTTATATTAAGATTAATATTATATATAACATCGAAAGATTCTTTTAATTATAATATAAATCTAACAGTACTGTTAAGGCTATTTTAATCAAAATTTAATAAAAAATGAATTAAAATGTCCTTATGAATTATCTTCCATTTAAGCTTATAAGATTACAAAATTTTGCTAAACTTCAAAAAAAAAAAAAAAAAAAAAAAAAAAAAAAAAAAAAAAAAAAAAAACCCCATTATTTTTAGAAGAAAAGGCCTGCAATGAAAAAAAAGTGGACTACCATTAATTGTTCTCTGTCATCGGCTACGGCCACCATCATTTGTGAGCTTTCTGGTATAGTAATTTTATTTCCGAAGAAGACCGGTATCAAGTCGGGCGTGAAGATTTTTTTCTCTGCTAGGGTTTGCGATTTTGCTGCTCCTTCGCCGCCTCAATAGCCGGGGGGCTCTTCCCCCATGGCTGCTCACGATTTCCCCCCGCTTCCCTCCTCTTCTCCCGCCACTGCTTCTCAGGCCACCTATGTTCTTCCTTTATGGAAGAACCTTCTCACCACTACACCTCCAATATCTACAGAGTTTTCGCACTCTCTTTCCTTCGTCCCAAATCATAACTTTACTGCTGAGTTCACCAACGAACAGTTCATCGTCGGAGCCCCGGAATGGTCTATGTCATTGATCGGCTACTCTATCAGTAAAAGGCCTTTTTATGAAGCCCTGCTCTCGACCATCAAGAAGACTTGGCCTCTAAAAGGTTCTCTCACTCTCCTTACCCTTGACGATGGTTTTTTTCTGCTAAAATTCACTGCTTTGGAAGATTACGAGTATGCTTTGTCTTGTGGACCATGGTTTTTTTTTTGGCAAGCCTTTTATTTTACAAAAATGATCCCCTGATTTTGTTCCAAAGAGGGAAGAGTTCCCTTCCATCCCTCTTTGGATCAAAATCATGAATCTTCCCCTCTCTCTATGGACCCCTGAAGGAATTTCTAAGCTGGCTAGCTGTGTTGGTGTTCCGATTGCTGTTGATGCCCTAACCACGTCAAAAACAAGACTGACGTTTGCGAGAGTTTGTGTACAAGTTACAAGCAACTCTCCATTACCGGAAGAAATATTTTATTCTGTGGACAGAAAATCATCTCTGCTTCGTGTTCAGTATGACTGGAAACCTTAACGATGCACCCAATGCGGATTGATCATGCACCCTCCCACCCTATGCCCAAAAAATCCAGTTCTAAAAACACAACCCATTTCCCGCCCTCGTTGCAGAAGCTCTAGCCGCAAACCCAGAATCACCCCGCCTCCGAAGCTGGTTATTCCTAAGCCAGCTCCTCCCCTTAAACTGCCTAGTTCCTCCGCAAACCCTCCCCTGTTAACGATCCAGCCCCCACCATAGAACCTCACCACTACCCCCTTCATTCCGAATCTAAACTCCCCATCCGAAGAAATTCTGGACACGGCCCACCAACCCTCTACGGCCCAGATACCAAACCTCATCAACACCAAAAACAAGTTTGATGTTTTAGCTTCTCAAGACACTAATGAACCCACTTCTTCAGCCAACCTAACCCTTCAAGCCACTACCCAACCTACTGCCTCTAACAATGATAGCCCTCCTCAAACCTCCCCACGCAATCATCAACCTACCATCCCTCAACCCACCACAGATCTCTCCTCATAACCTTCCACCTCATCTTCTAACTCCACCAAAACCCAACAAACCCATAACCAAAATCAAAAGCAAACCAGAGGCAAGCAAGCTAAGAAAGCCTCTGCCCCATCCCATAAGAATTAATGACCCTTCCCAACATAGCTGCTTGGAATGTCCGTGGATTTAACAGCCCAGACAAGGTTCTCTGCTGCAAGCAACTAGCCAAAGACCACAACCTTGACCTCCTCTTTATTCTTGAAGCCAAAATTTCCTCCCATAACCTGTCCAATAATTGGTTTCAAGCCAATCACAAAGTCTTCCCCAATGAAGACTCTTGTGACAACTTTCTTTTTTCTAACCCCGGCCGCATCTGGGTTAAATGGAACACTGGAACTGTTAGCTTCTCTCCCAACCACATGTCAAGCCAATTCATTCATGGCATTGTTTCTGTTAACTCCACCAACATTTGTTCCATTACGGCTGTTTATGCTAGTAATTCCCATTCGGGTAGGCTTGCTCTATGGAATTCTATTCAGGATATTGCAAGCTCTATCTCTCTCCCTTGGGCTATCCTAGGTGACTTCAATTATTGCCGGTTTATTAAAGAAAAAGTGGGTGGCTCTCCACTTAGCAACTCTACTCTTGGGGACTTCAACAACATGATTTTTAATACTGGTCTTTGCGATCTTTCTTCGGTCGGACACTTCTTTACATGGCATAATCAACAACAACTTAATCCTATACACATCAAGCTTGACCGTATCTTGGTTAATGATTCTTGGCTTGCTTATTTCCCTGACTCCTTTTACAAAGTTGCAGATCCAAATTGTTCTGATCACTCTCCATTGGTTTGGCTGAATACCATGGAGCAAAAGAAAGGTCACAGATTCATGTTCAAAAATTTCTGCTCCAGATTTCCGTAATTTTGGCACACTATTTTGGATGTTTTTTCCCAAACCAATGAGAGCAGCCCCTTAAGCTCCTTTTGTTTCAAACTTAAGACCATCAAGTCCATCCTGAAGCATAAAAATTGGTCCAATGCAAATACCATCCAAAGTGAGATCAATTCACTCAAGCTGCAACAACATCATGTTCTTTCCAGTATTCAAATGAATCCCCTTGACTGTCAGCTTAATGTCAATCTTAAAGACATTAACACTAAGCTTAACTTCTATCATTCCACTCTTTCTAGCTGGATGAGTCAAAGAGCCAAAGTTAATTGGCTAACACATGGTGAAGAAGATCTAAAATTCCTTTACTCTAAAGTCAACATCAGCAAAAACCACAATCGCATCAGGCACATTGTCACGGAAAATGGGATTTTCTCTACTCATCAGGACATTGCGAGAGAGTTCATTTGCCACTTCTCCAGACTTTTCAATACTCCCCTTCTACTGCTGAGCAGTCTAACCATAATTTCCCTGCTGGAAATGTTATCCCTGGCAATCTTATTGCTCAACTCATTGCACCTTTCTCCAAAGAAGATATTAAGAACATTGTTTTCTCTGGCTCTAAAAACAAGGCCCCGGGTCCTGATGGCTTTACTTTTGAATTTTATAGGGCCACTTGGAATGCTATCCAAAACCAGTTGTGCAATGAGGTCTCCTCCTTTTTCACTACCGGGTACATGACTAACCAGCTGAAAGCCACTGCCATAACTCTCATTCCCAAATGTCATCATGCGACCAATATCAAAGACTTCAGACCAATTGCCCTTTACAATGTTATTTATAAGATCATTTCTAATAGAATGAAAGAGGTGATGTCCTTCATTATTCATCCCAGCCAGGGAGGTTTCATTCATAAAAGAGTCATTTCTGACAATATTCTTCTTGGTGCTGATATTCTTGGGAATTTCAATCATAGAGGCAAGCAAAAGTATTTTTGTGCTAAATTCGACATTACTAAAGCTTTTGACACTGTATCTAGAGAATTCCTTTTTAAAAGACTGGAAGCTAAAGGATTCCCTGAGATTTTGATCAATTGGATCAAAGCATGTACCACCAATGTCTATTACTCCATTTGTCTTAACGGGAGTCTTGAAGGTTATTTTAACTCCTCATCCGGTATTCGTCAAGGCTGTCCCCTCTCCCTTTACCTTTTCAATATTGTTATGGACTGTTTATCTACTTGTTTAGACATGTGCAACTTCTACCTTCCCCTTTGATGGTTTCAAGGTTGGAGATTGTCATATATCCCATCTTATGTATGCTGATGACTTGTTAGTCTTTAGGAAAACCTTCTCTCACAATGCCAGAATTCTTTCAGCTATGCTTGGGGACTTTGCTGTTTCTTCTGGCCTCCATGTCAATCCAGTTAAAAGTTCCATCATTTTCTCAAAAAACACTACTAATGCAGATGAAATCTGCAACATTCTTAGTATCCAGCAGTCTTTCTCCCCTCTGAAATATTTAGGTCTGCCAATTTTTTACAAAAAGCTTAAAGTGGCTGATTTCCAACCTTTGATTCAAAAGATTTCCAGGCTTTTAGACGGTTGGAAAGCCAAAACTCTCTCCTTGGCTGGCCGGATCCAATTCATCAAGTTTACTATTTGCAATACGCTGTCCTACTGGATTAGAGGGTCCATTCTACCTAAAAGCTGCTGCAAAATTATCAATAGAATGTGTTCTAGTTTCACTTTTTATGGCAACATCAATGAAAAGAAACTTCATTTGATTTCTTGGAAAGACACATGTACCCCAAAGAATAAAGGGGGGCAGGGCATTGCATCTATCGATTCTCTTCATCACAGCACTTCTTGCTCGCTTATTTGGAGATTTTTAAACTATGATTGTTTACTGTTTCATTGGTGGAGATCGAATTACCATTCTTTGTGGCGTGATGTTCCTGGTAATTTCTCTAGATACTGGAAATTTTTATGTGACAAAGCTTGTTGACCTCATTTTTGTTTGAGGTCACTTGGACTACTCCTTGTTAGGAAAGTTGCTATTTGCATATTTTACATTATTGCAACTTGTATAGTTTTGATGATTCCAAATATTATTGTTTTATGTGTTGTTATTTCCTAACATTGTTTGAAAGATTTGTTTTTGCTCTTGTGTGTACTAATATTTCAGGAAAATTGAACCCCAGACTACGAAGACTTCAAATCAGATTCAGCATGAGATACTTTGTGAATTTGAAGCTTGCACTTTTTATTTGAATTAAATTTGAGAGGGAGTGATTGTAATTGAGTGAATAAATATACACACACTTAAAGGAGATCTTGAAAAAGTTTTTGTACTGATCGTACGGGACGAACATTGTTCGTACGGGACGAACATTGTTCGTACGGGACGATCAGATCAGTTATCTCCTTGTAAGAGCAATAGAACGGACAGGAACTGAACTGGAAAATTTTTCTAAGGACTGATCGTCCAGATGAAATCATTTTTCGTCCCAGGACGAT
Organism: Dendrobium huoshanense; assembly: GCA_016618105.1. NCBI lineage: Eukaryota > Viridiplantae > Streptophyta > Magnoliopsida > Asparagales > Orchidaceae > Dendrobium > Dendrobium huoshanense. The sequence goes on from CM028357.1 coordinate 34,651,385, forward strand.
GGGTTCTCTGTAAAATTTTCGTCCAGACGAAGTCCAGTTCGTCCAGGACGAAGGGAACCGACTATGGCAGTTTCTGGCAATGTTCTGCAGTTTTCGGAACCAACTTTTGATATAACTGTTCGTACCGGATGAAATTTTTCGTCCCGGGGCGAACCAATTTCGTCCAGGACGAAATTGGTTCGTACAGATGAACAAATGGTTCGTACGAGACGATCCGGTGCGCAGAAAAACATGTTTTTAGCCATTTTTGGACGGTTTTTCATGTCCTTTCTATATAAGGAGTCCTAGAAACTATTACAAATGCCTTTGGAGTTGTTTTCTCTTGAGAGGGATCATTGAGAGTGAGAGTTTGGGAGAGATTGTAAGAGTGAAGAGTGAGAGATCAAGTGAGGGGTTTGTGAGGGATTCACAAGGTTACTTGAAGAAGAAGATCTCTTTGTTTCTTCTCATCTCTTTTGAAGGCTCTCAAGTGAAGTTCAACAACATTGGTCTGGTTCTCTGCCGACACTTGGAGAGTGTAAAAGGACGACAAAGTGTATCTTTGACAACCATTGTGTCTTCGTTCTTTGGGAGAAAACTAGAAGAGAGAACTTGAAAGGGAGAGAGGAAAGGGTGGAGTTTGAGAGGGAGAAGAACCTTTGAGGGGATTTCAAGGGAGTGTAAAGGGGATATTCACATGGTTGCTCTGGCAAACTTGCACTTCAGTACCATTGGATTCAAGGGTCGTCTTGAGGGAAGTTTTGGCGAGAAGAAGATCTCTTTGGTGTCAAAGAACACGGCTACTCCGCCGCACCGGGGAAGGTGAAAGTGATTTTGTACAGGCTTCTCCGCCTTGCTGAGGGGGCAAAAGGAGAGTCACTTTGTGGTATTAGTGCAATACTCGGAGGGTGCCTCCGGGGAGTGGACGTAGGTCAAGGTTTGACCGAACCACTATAAATATGGTGTGTTCTTTCTTATTTTTCTTCCGCATTTAATTTCATTGCAAGTTATTTACTCTGGTTGAAAAGTTTATTTTTTAAACTTTAAATTTAACTTGCATTAATAATTAAAAAGGTTTTCTAAAAATCCAAGAGTAGAAGTATAATTTTTAAATTAACAATTCACCCCCCTCTTGGTTAGCCTTGGGACATTTAGTTAGGCTTAACATCCTAATTATTGGACCCAACAAGTGGTATCAGAGCAAGGTTTCAAAATCATAAGTTTAGACTACTTTTTGAAAAATGAGTATGGCTAATTTTAGAAACCGTAAAACATTAGAAGGATATTCAATTGTTAGACCACCTTTATTTGAAAATATTTCTTTTGATTTTTGGAAAATTCAAATGTCTACTTTCTTGCAATCAATAGATTATCGAATGTGGCATATGATTCAAAATGGTTATTCTGTACCGTCACGTATTATAAATGGAATCAAAACTGATACCCCTTTTTCTGAATAGAGTAGAGTAGAACAAATTTATGCTGAATTAAATACTAAATGTATGAATTGTTTGTTCTGTGCTTTAAATTTGGAAGATTATATGAGAATCTCTACATATACTACCGGCAAGGAAATTTGGGACAGTTTATGCATTACATATGAAGGTACTAGTGAAGTCAAGCAATCTAAGTTGAATTTTTTGATGCATGACTATGAACTCTTTAGCATGAAACCTTATGAGACGATCTTAGACATGTATACTAGGTTTATTCAAATTGTAACATCATTGCATGCTTTAGGTAAAGAATTTTCAAACTTTGAAATAGTCAATAAAGTTCTACGTTGTTTACTTGACAAGTTTGATGCCAAAGGTTTTTCTATTTGCGAATCAAAAAATTTGAATGAATATTCTATTGATAATTTGATTGGCTCACTCATTGCCTACGAGCAATATTTGAGTCAAAGACTTTTGGATGCAGGTGAAACAATAATGCTAAAAGCAGAAAACATGGAGAAAAGTTGCTTAGTTGGTGAGGAAAGCGATGACTTAACAAGCAAATTGAAAAGTCCACTAAAGCACAAGCATAAGCATCAACAAAAGTGGAATAAAGGTAAAAATGGTAAGAATGTTCAGATTTCTTCAAGTATTATTTGCTTTGGATGTAGGAAATCTGGACATCTGAAAAGTCAGTGCCCTAATTTGAGAACTCTTCCTACTAAAGAAAAGGGCAAAGCTAAGCAAATTATAAAATGGGAAAATAATGAAAAACAAAAAATCTCCTGGGCAGATCTAGCTTCTGAATCATCAGACCAGGAGAAAAATGATGTTTAAACCCTTTGTTTATGTGTTTTTGTGTGTATATTTTTTTATTAGTTGTGTTTTTATTTTTGTTTGTTTTATGTGTTTTTTTTATTTTTAATTTTTGTATGTTTTGTATAATTTTGAAATATTTTCATATCGAATTCCATGTTTCTTGTTGTGAGACATTTGGAATGTAATATGAAAATTTTTATAGTTTATGTACTTGTATTTTGTTTAGTGTTTTTCTATTCTTTTATTACTTTAGATTTCTTTTTTATGTTTAAGTGTTTTTGTTCTATGATTGAAATGTTCGTTAGCCTATATGAAAAACCCTTAAATTTTTTATCTTACAAGTGCTATACTTTGAACTGCAACATAAAATTTAATTCATTAGAAAATCTAAGTTTCTAAATTTAAGTTGTGTTTATAACTTGATATTATTAAGATTGTCAATTTCATGTCTCTTATTTAGACTACATTAATTTTAATATTATTATTGCAATTGTGACGTTTTCTTATTTTGTATTTCACTTATCAATTAATATTTATGCACTTAGAAAGATTTGAAATTTTAGATTATTGATATTGGAAAGAATACAATTACTCTTGAAAATTGTACAAATGTACAAAAAATCAAAAGAAATGTGCAAAGATTTGCAATGTGAAAAATAGGCACAAAATAAGCCCAACAAGTGAAAAGATGCACAAAAATGTGCCACAAAATTGAAAAAGATGCGCAAAGCGCCACATGTGGTAGTTATTTCTTTCCTTAATTTTTTAATCTCTTAATTCAAAATTGATCTTATGTACATTTATATTACATATTGAAATATGAAATATAAAATTTTTATATCATCATTTTTACAATGATTTTCTCTATCTTAAATGTCTAAATATACTCATGTGTTGATTAATTCTTTTTAGTTCTATGTTATATCTCTTCTTAAATTCTATGAATTTTATGATTTGGCTAATGTTTTAATTTTATTTGCATAACTTATGTCAAACACTTTAAAGGTTAAATTTTTAAATGATTTTCATATGTCTGCTTACATTTCTAGTCTCTTTCTTCTTCACTTTTTGATGTTGTCAAAAAGGGGGAGAAATTGTTTGTTGTGTCTTGTATATTCGTATCGTTGTGTGTTTATTTTGTTTAGTGTATGTGTGTTTGTTTTCTTTATTTTATATTTCTAAAAATTTTGAAAACAAAAATAATTTTAATGCCTCCTTATTTTCATATATTCATTAATTCAGGGGGAGTTTAGGAAATTCTTAGAATTTCAAATTATACAAACAATAATTATTTTGCCATCATCAAAAAGGGGGAGATTGTTAGGAAAGTTGCTATTTACATATTTTACATTATTGCAACTTGTATAGTTTTGATGATTCCAAATATTATTGTTTTATGTGTTATTATTTCCTAACATTGTTTGGAAGATTTGTTTTTGCTCTTGTGTGTACTAATATTTCAGGAAAATTGAACCCCAGACTACGAAGACTTCAAATCAGATTCAGCATGAGATACTTTGTGAATTTGAAGCTTGTTCTTTTTATTTGAATTAAATTTGAGAGGGAGTGATTGTAATTGAGTGAATAAATATACACACACTTAAAGGAGATCTTGAAAAAGTTTTTGTACTGATCGTACGGGACGAACATTGTTCGTACGGGACGATCAGATCAATTATCTCCTTGTAAGAGCAATAGAACGGACAGGAACTGAACTGGAAAATTTTTCTAAGGACTGATCGTCCAGACGAAATTATTTTTCGTCCCAGGACGATGGGTTCTCTGTAAAATTTTCGTCCAGACGAAGTCCAGTTCATCCAGGATGAAGGGAACCGACTATGGCAGTTTCTGGCAATGTTCTGCAGTTTTCGGAACCAACTTTTGATATAACTGTTCGTACCGGACAAAATTTTTTGTCCCGGGACGAACCAATTTCGTCCAGGACGAAATTGGTTCATACAGATGAACAAATGGTTCGTACGGGACGATCCGGTGCGCAGAAAAACATGTTTTTAGCCATTTTTTGGACGGTTTTTCATGTCCTTTCTATATAAGGAGTCCTAGAAACTATTACAAATGCCTTTGGAGTTGTTTTCTCTTGAGAGGGATCATTGAGAGTGAGAGTTTGGGAGAGATTGTAAGAGTGAAGAGTGAGAGATCAAGTGAGGGGTTTGTGAGGGATTCACAAGGTTACTTGAAGAAGAAGATCTCTTTGTTTCTTCTCATCTCTTTTGAAGGCTCTCAAGTGAAGTTCAACAATATTGGTCCGGTTCTCTGCCGACACTTGGAGAGTGTAAAAGGACGACAAAGTGTATCTTTGACAACCATTGTGTCTTCGTTCTTTGGGAGAAAACTAGAAGAGAGAACTTGAAAGGGAGAGAGGAAAGGGTGGAGTTTGAGAGGGAGAAGAACCTTTGAGGGGATTTCAAGGGAGTGTGAAGGGGATATTCACATGGTTGCTCTGGCGAACTTGCACTTCAGTACCATTGGATTCAAGGGTCGTCTTGAGGGAAGTTTTGGCGAGAAGAAGATCTCTTTGGTGTCAAAGAACACGGCTACTCCGCCGCACCGGGGAAGGTGAAAGTGATTTTGTACAGGCTTCTCCGCCTTGCTGAGGGGGCAAAAGGAGAGTCACTTTGTGGTATTAGTGCAATACTCGGAGGGTGCCTCCGGGGAGTGGACGTAGGTCAAGGTTTGACCGAACCACTATAAATCTGCTGTGTTCTTTCTTATTTTTCTTCCGCATTTAATTTCATTGCAAGTTATTTACTCTGGTTGAAAAGTTTATTTTTTAAACTTTAAATTTAACTTGCATTAATAATTAAAAAGGTTTTCTAAAAATCCAAGAGTAGAAGTATAATTTTTAAATTAACAATTCACCCCCCTCTTGGTTAGCCTTGGGACATTTAGTTAGGCTTAACATCCTAATTACTGGACCCAACACTCCTGACCCTAAATCAACTTAACTTCCAAATTAATTTAAATTCTAGGATCCTCCTAGAATCCTGACCCTAGGATCTATGCTAGGATTCTTCTAGAGTTTAGACCTTAGGAGTTACTCTAGATCCTAAACTTCTTCTAGACTCCAAGTTCTAGGAATTTCTTAGGCTCTAGGATCCTTCTAGATTCCTAAATTTTAAGATATATTCAGACCTTAGGATCTACCTAGATCTTAGGTCAATTAAGCCAAATCCAAGGTCTAAAGGTTTTGTCCTAAAGGCCTTTTCCGTTGAATTTTCAAACACTTTGAAACCCAGTTAAATGACCTCCGATTCAAAGTCTGTCAGTTGCATACTGATGGGACATGTCTCTGGAGGTAACCCTCTAAAATTGAGCCCATTCTGAGGTCTCTAACCCCAGAAACTTAATCAAAATCCATAGGCTGCAAAACCTTCAAATATTTACAGCATATGCCACTGGACCTATCACTTTGAAGATTCTGACCTTAAAGCATTCACCAAAGCCTCTAGTCACTTCCAGACCTTTAATTTTAATATGTTGAACATTAAATTGCATTTTGGTTGATCCATTTTGACCCCCAGTTGACCAGGGGTCAAAATGACCAAAATACCCCTATGGGGCGCAAATGTTGATTTTCAACCAAATGAACTCCGAATTGAATGCAATCACTTGCAGCAAGTTTCAAATGTCATTTCAAACCTGTTGGACCCATTCCCAGGCCTTGGGTCAACCTAGTTGACCAAGTCAACCTAGTTGACCCAAAAGTCCCTTTAAGGGTCCAAACAGGCATTTTGAACCAAATGACCTCTCTAGGCCATCCAACCACTTCCATTGGTCTTAAAATATCATTTCAAACTTGTTGAGCCCAAACCCAGACCCTGGGTCAACCTGGTTGACCAAGTCAACCTAGGTTGACCAAATAGGCCCTTAAGGGTCAAAATATGCATTTTGACCAAATTGACCTTTCCAGACCTTGGGACCACCTCCAATGGTCTCCAAATATCATTTTAAAATTGTCCAACCTTTATCCACCCCTTGAGTCAACCCAGTTGACTCAGTCAACCTAGGTTGACTCAAAATTCCCTTAAAGCTTTAATAGGTTATTTTAACCCATTTAATCCATTGAACCCCTTTCAAGCTTCAAATCAATTCCTAATTATAGCCTAACCATGCTTTGGATGTTGGCTAATCAAATCCAATTAGAGTTGACCAAGTCAACTCTAAGCTTGGGTTAATTCTATTGTGAAACCCAAAATTAAATTCTAGTCTCTATTCCTCCACTTGGCCTTGACTTTGATTCATTCTAATCAACCCTTGAGATCCCCTTACTGCCACATCAGCAGTCAACATGGTCAGTTGACCAGTCAACACTTGGTCAACAAATCTCTAAATGCCCAAATGGCTTGATCCAAGCTAGCTCACTCCATAACAATTCATCCCAGCAATTTTATTTAATTCCAAGAGGTCCCCCATGCCACCTCAGCTGTCCACTTGGCTGTTGACTGGTCAAACCAGTCAACAAATGGTCAAATGAGCCTTTTAGAGCCTTAATTAATCCATTAAAATTAATCCCTCCTAATCTAAATCACTCCAGCAGTTTGAGCATGCTCTAGAAGCTTCCTAGGGTTTATTCCAGCCCTTTGATCTTGATCTAACAGCCCCCATTAATCCATGTGTCCAAATAGAGGACAAAATACCCTTTCCAACAAGGATGTCCTTCTATGTCCTTGGCTGTTGCTCCCACCTACTTCCTGGACAGATGTCAAGCATCCAGGAGCTCCCCATGTTAATCCTAGCCCTTGATTTGATCTGGAGACGTTTGAATAGAGGGAAAACGTTTTGTGAGCCTCATTCATGCCCTAACTCTATCTCTCTATCCAAGCCTTTCTATATCCAGCCTCCAGTCCTCCAGAGCTCTAATGGACTCCCTTGACATTTCTTCACCCAAATCCCTCCGGTCAAAGCCGCCTCCGGCGAGATCAACACTCAATCCGTCTAAGGCTCGTTCAAGGCGATTTGTGGCGTATCGGAGTTTGGATTCAACTAGGAACTTAATCGTGGACAGTCTACAAGCTCAGAGAATCCAAAAACGGTCCAAACCGTCCATTAAATCGAGGTGAAACTCTAAACCTAGCTTAGGACACTTAGGTTAATTTAACATTTTATTTAATGCGTTATTTTCCGTGAAATAAATTCCCCATTATTTCTGTTCATTTAAGCTATCTAGATTTAAAATTTTAAACGTTTTGGTTAATCGGATCGAGCGAACGAGCAAAAAAAACCTAATCTAGGGCGTTCTCACGGCTCAATCCAGGTATCTCGTTTCTGGACCGTTGATCGCCCGATCAACGGTCCAAACCGAGCCGCACACCTCGTTCGTCCGACCGTGTATCTGATCGCCCACTTCACCCGCCGTCCAACTAGATCTGGGCCCTTGAATCAGAACACGGGATGAGCTCCCCGTCGTTCGATCTCGTTAACTGAGATCAAACGGCGGGATTTGATCCCTGCCGTTGGATGGAACCCGCGAGGATCGGACGGCGTGCGAGATCTGCCGAAGTGGATAAGTGGCGGGATCCATTTGACTGCCGCCAGCCGCGTGGCGCAGTCGTTCGCTGCCGCGTGGAAAGACGCGTGGACCCCAGCCGCCGCCGCACGCAGAGTGCTAATTATTGGCCGCGCACCGCTGTCCCAATGACGGTGCGCCACGTGGCGATCCAGAACCATTTTAAGTTAAAGTGATTTAAAATTTATTTTTAAATCATTTTAAATTCAAAAAAATGCTAGAAAATTTATTTAAAAAAAATTATTAATATATATATATATATCTGTTTTTATAATAAAATTACTATAAAATTAATTAATAATTTTATTATTATTATTATTATAAATTGTTTAGATATTAAATATAAAGTATTTTGAAAGTAATATTTATTCAAATATGACTAAATATTTTAAGATATTTAATTATTATATTTTAAAATTTCAGAATAGTTTTAAAATAATTAATTTGAAATTAGTATTAACTTAATATATATTATTTCATTATTTTAATTTAAGTTTTTGTTAATAATTAATAACACTTAATTTAAAATATTAAATAGGAATTATAATAAAATAATCTTGAAAATTCAAAGAACACTATATTAAATAAATTTAGAATTTCAGAAAACATTTAATACTTGATTCAACTTGATTTAAAAAGTATTTGAATTGTTAATTATTTTAAACTAAATTAAATATCTTAATTAACCAAAAAAAAAAAAAAAAGAGAATTCCTAAACAAATTCATATTAATTCCCAAAAAAAATTAAAATAATATATATCAAAATTTTCAGAAAATTAACAATTTTAATTTAAAACTATTCTCAAAGTTTAAAACTTAATTTATTTTGATTTACTTTAATTATATTGAATATCTTAATATTTAATTATTAAATATTATATTAATTATTTTAAAATTAAAAAAAGTTATTTTCCCACTTCTTTAAAAAAAAACAGTGGATCTCACAAGTCTAAAATTTTTATTTTAATGATATTTTTAATTATTTTAAAATCTATATCCTTATGTATATAAGTTTATATCTATAAGTATATGTATTTTGAAATCTATTTTAAAATTATATATATATTAAATCTTTAATATACTTGAGAGATCCTTTTGAAATCTTAAACATAGATTAGGCTTGATTGAATAGAAATTTATGGGGGATGATTAGTGAGTGATTACATTCTAATCATTCACTAATCAAAATTTTATTACCTTAATTATTATCAATATTTGCATGCTTAGGTTGTGCACACACATACACTTAGCCTAAGCTCTCCTAGCTTTAGGATTTGATTGTTTCTATGTGCTTGTTTCACATTTGTCCAAGGGTTAGCAAAACTTTGATTCAAACCCACACAAACTAGCAACATCATTAAGGACAATAATTAAGGACATGTGTTTAGAGAACTTAGAATATTTCCAATAATTAGGATTCACTTCTACTTGAGTTGAAACTTCAAACACTTGAACTTAGTGACATGTACAGCCAATATGAAAATTTTTACTGAATTTGGAAATCATTAAGACCCTTAATTAATTTTCCTAAGTTTAAGCCTTAATTAAGCCTTTAAACCTTCCCGAAAATGTAATAAATTCATTTTAAACCCAAAAAATATGTGTAACCCCTCTAACTGACCAGTTTTGAATCCTTAACCAATGAAAATTAAAACCAAAATTTTTTGACAGCAAATTAAACCTTAATTTAATTTTAAGTGAAAATCTATATTTAATTCATATAATTAATTAAAAAATATTAAAAATTCTAAAATTTTCCCAAACACTTGGGAATCTTTCCTTAGGTTATTACTGACCTTTAGAGTTGATTTCAAGGAGTTTGGGATTCATTTGGAGAAAAATTACAAAATGGCCCTCTAATTAAGTAATTTCAAGAAATTCAATAATTACCCAAACTTCAAACCTTCATAACTAATTCAAGAAAAATCCAAATCACCTAAACTCACTTGCATTCAACTCCTAATAAGGTCTAATATTTATTAAAAATATCAAATTCCAGAAATCTGTAATATTTCAAAAAGTCAACAAATTGGTCAAACCATAGTTCAAATCTAGTTCAAAACTTCAAACTTTCGTAATAAAATGCAGAAAAATCCGATTTCAACGTACTTACCTTCTAACTGATCGTAGTAAGGTCTAGTATTTTAATAAAATGCAAACATTTCAGAATTTGATCTTAATCAAAAAGTCAATTATTGAACCCCTTAATTAAGTGATTAAAATATTCAAAAAAATCATAAAACTCAAAATTATTCTAAAACTCCAGAAAATGTTAATTTAATGTTTAAAACACTCAACAAACCTTTTAAAACACAACAACCATCCTAAAGATGAAGTTTATTGGCTGGACTACTCCGGGCTGCGGGGCTAAGTGTCCTAAGGAGGCTGGTTCATCGAGCCTGGTGGCACAACGCCACGAATGGATTCCAAGGGGTGTTAAACCTTAAAAATAGATTAATCATTAATTATTTAACCTTTCAAAACCTATAATTCAACTACATTAATTTGGTTTATCGGCTGGACTACTCCGGGCTGCGGGGCTAAGTGTCCTAAGGAGGCTGGTTCCTCGAGCCTGGTGGCACAACGCCACGAATCAATTAATGGCAAACTTGAATTAATTAATTTTGAAAATCAGCGACCAAACATTTCTAATAAAAATTCATTAATTCTTAAGCCTTAATCAACATAAAATACTTAATTATATCGGATACCACTAGGTAACCCAGGCCTACGAGGCTATTAACTTAGCCCCAAGGAAGGTGAAATAAACTTCACGGCCTCGGTGTGAAACAAAGGTGATATCCAACAAATAATTAAATAAATCTTAAAATTAATCTTAAGCCATTAATATTTGAATTCAAACTTAAATCGTTTAAACCTTCCAACCAATCGAACTTTAGACAACTTTAACTAATAATCCTAATTAGGACACATCAAAACCACACGACCTACCTCACACACTTTAGATGGTTTGCTAGGATCACCGACTCTAGTTTTAGGATAGGCCGGTGTTTTACTTTATGCAGTTGTGTGACGAGTTTTTGAGCTTTTACTGCATGCTGTTTGCTAGTGTAGAATTGATGTGTTTATTTACTTACTTTCTGCATTCTGTGATTGATTGTACGATAGATTTACCCCTAGGTTAGGAGCGAATTATACTTGTACAATCTTATGCAGGTGGCCATGCTCATACAAGGAGCTGAAATTAAAGGGGGCAGTTAATAAAAAATGCATATATACTCTTTGCACAGGTACCTGTCGCGCTTAAGACCCCCTTTGAATAAAAGAGCATGGCCAAGTGTGGCTAAAAAAATTGCATTTCAAATTTTCATATTATAACTGCTTGGGATTGAATATACAACTGTTGATTATTAGGATAACCTTGCAGGATCGAGTCTAGATTTTTTTATTATTATTAATGTAAATTTGATTTGATATGGTTATATTTTTTTAAAATGATTTGAGATTGGGATATAAATATCCAATTTGAATTCCAAAGAGGTGAAGACATCCCTAAAGGGGAGAGTCTTCTTCCATTTGGAATTCAAATTAGGATACTTTGCAAATATCCAAAGAGGAAGGATAACACCCCGATCAAGGGGGAGTTTCTTTCCATTTGGATATCCCGAACCGACGAATCGAGATGTTCGTGAGAAGATGAAGGATTAGACAACGAGAAGAATCTCAAGTCTCAAAATCATTTGATTTAGGATTAGAAATCCGGGTTGTAGTCAGTGGTGCCCAGCCACTTTAATTTCTTGTAATTTTTGAGATGTTATAATGAGTGGCACTTGCCATATGGACATTCAATTTGATATATTTAATTGATTTATTTAATTGATTTCGCATTAGAACTCCTGCTTTTCTAGTCTTTTTACTTGCATGCCGTATTTGATTTGACCTGGAATTCGAATTTAGGCTCTTAGGGGTCTGTCAAAAATTCTTCTACTTTAATTAAATAAAATTTTTAAGATAAGATAGAAACTTTAAACGGTCCTAAGAAGTAAGCTCGGACTCGCTGAGGGTTTTTCATGCATTCATATTGTACTTTCTCAACCTTGTTAGGCATCTCCCCGCCTACGGGTTCTGGCAGACCACCTGGCCTATGAGGGTGCCGATCTGTCAAGGGGATGTTATGCAATCTCTAGGGAAAAACCTATTTTCTAAGCCAAAATTTTTAAACTGCTACATACAAATTTTTGCATTCAATCGAGTCAATTAGCATGCATTGCATTAGCAACAAATTTAAAAAGGGTCTAATATTTAATTGCATTATTTAGACATCAAATACCCAACATAAGTCTAAGGGGTCAATTAAGGATCTGCTCTAGATGTCGACCCTGTTCCTTTATACTTTTCTAAATAACGTCCCTACCACTCAACATTAAAAGACCGGACTCATAATTTTAAATCGTTTAGGTGGTTTAGCTGGCTCCCCAATCCAGGCCGGGGTAAGACCAGATTCGTATTGCATTAGCTAGGTTCAGGGTGCTAACTTTTAGTGCCCCAATTTAGACTTAGGTTCTGAGGCTGGCTCGGGCCATAAGCCCTCAATTTTTGGAAATCGAATCCCAAATTTCTAATAAAATTGATCACTTAAACATTAAATCACTTGCAATCAAATTTAAGCCCAACATTTAGGATAGGTTGGAGTGTTTCTGAAGTGATTCAGAATCTCAAAACATTCCCTATTCCTCTTCCTTTGACTCTAAAAATAAGTGTTCAGACTTGATCCAATACCACTTGAAATTCCTACCCCTTTCTTCCTTGGATGTCTAACTTTGAAATCTTAAATAAAATTTACACCGCTATTTTAATCGAGAGTTTTCGTAGGAAAATTTAAATTTTCCTACGATGTAATTAATTACGAGGGCTTGCGCTCGTAGGAGATTTAGAAACCCAGAACTTATCTTTTAAAAATCAATTTTTCAAAACCTTTGATTAATTATCGTTGGGAAAATTCAAATTTCAACGATCATTATCGTCATTTTCGAACGATCGATAATAATTGATACCTTCTTTCTTCGGATAAATATATCAATTAGTATTGTAATTTTGATTATGAATGGTCTTTCATCCAAATTAGCATAGTCAAATAATTTTGAGTTTGACTACGACAAATTGGATAACTTTAAAGCTTCAAAATTTGAACCAATTAGTGAATGATATTTTCTCCGTTTGGGATGATATATCGTTCCTAATATTGTGTTAGATTTCGAAACTAGAGTTCAAAATTCAATTTTCCCAAAAATAATTAATATTTTTCAAAAATTAAATATATACGTTTAAATATTTTTTTTAATCAAAACAAAAATGGCGACTCCGCTGGGGATTATTTCTCTCTCCATCTTTAATAGCGGTTTGAATTTTATTGAATCGGTAGTCTCAACTACCTTTCTCTCCGTTGACCCCTCTACCCATTTCTCCCTTGGGTGAGTGTGGTCAACTCATTTAAAACATGTGTAATGAGAGGTGAGTGTAGGAAGCCTTCCTCTAGTTTAGGCTTGAACATTTTGCCTCCAATTTGGTTGGTAGAGCGAAAGAGTTAAGCCTATCCCTCTCTAAACCTTTCTATAAATTTTAGAAACTAGCGTGTTCGGATTACTAGTGGCATGCTGAGTTCTATAACTTATAGAAAATTTCCTCAATTTTCAAAATCTAAATTCTCAATCTTTTAGTAGGGTTTTAATCCTTCCAACGTCTAGATAATTACGTTGTATCGTTATATATCGAATTTAAAAAAAAAAAAAATCTCAATTCGATATATATACGATCAAGTGTAACATTCATTTTAAAGATTCATTTAAAATTCAATTATACCGGTAGAATTAAGCTATGACATTTCATTCTTAGCCTGCTGACTAAAATGAAAGAGTCAAGTAAATTCCAAATAAATTTCCTCTAATTAATGTGGACATCTTGTTGAATGAAAATTCAACACCTTGAGTCCCAAAAATAAGGGGAGATGCTGCCGGATTTTTGAATTTTCAAATCTCTCTAATATCATTTCAAATCAATTATCGTTGTTATATGTTCTTCTACGATGATCATCGTAGTTAACATATACAACAAACCTTTAAAACTCGATCCGGTACAAATTCGCCATTAACATTTCATCCTTTAAAGATTGAAAGAGTTAGGCCTTCTTAGTGTTTTTTCCTGACGTTTATTTGTGAACCTTTTGTTGAATGAAAATTCAACACATTGAGTTCCAAAAATAAGGGGAAATGCTGCCGGATTTTCGAATTTCCAAAATTCAATTACTTCCAAATTCAAACATCTTATTCAAATTTATCCAAATCAAATTCAGATTATCATTGTTATATATTTTCCTACAAAATCCTTCTGTAGTTTAATATATACAACGACAATTCAAACTCTATTTCAATCAAAATCAAACGCTATATTCTATCGTTTTACACCGGGTTATAGCTCTTATAACCCGATATATACGATAAAATATAAATTTATTTTCAAAATTCAAATTCAGGTTTCTAATTCAAATCTTCTCATTTCCAATTCTCAGACAATCAAATTAACTGCAATGGCTGGCAAGCTACTGTTTTCAATGGATCGTGATATATTGATTGAAGAATTAGTTTACGAAAACTAGATTCAGTTTGGGATAGGGTTTGAGTCCCTTAGACTGGTGATGAATGGAAATACCTTAGTGGACCTTGCTGTCAAGGGCGAGAAAGACGCCCCTGTAGTTCAACTAGCCATAGGAGCTGGGAATGATGCCCCTCCTAGTCTGTGGTCAGTGTTAGACATCGCTAATACGCCCAAAGAATTTCTTGAAGATGCAAAGAAACTGGAAGCTGCCGCTGCATGCAAGATAGTGTTTGAGAAAGGGTCTTCAAGTTCTGAAACTCTGTATGGAATTAAGAATTCCAAGAAAAATTATCTGAGAAGGTTAAGAAAGAAAATAACCAAGACCAAGAAAGTGGCGGAGCTGAAGGCCTTGGGTAAAGTCGATCTTGAGGCTGTCGAGGAGCTGCCAATCCCTGCCTCTTCTCTACTCCTTAAAGGGAGTCGTTTTCATCCCCTCGCAGCTTCTGCAGGGGAGGAGAGAGTTACTCGGATAGCTAGCACTCCGCCTAGCCCAGTAGACTATTCTGTTAAAAGAACCCCGAAGGAGAAGCAAATTCTGAAAGCTAGAATGCTTAGAAATATCATCCATACTTGCGCTGCTCAAGTAGGGCAAACGAAGGAACAGTATGTGAAACACTTGAAGGGAGTGATTTCACACAAACTTAAGAAAGAAGTTCTGAAGGAAGAAAAGTCTGAAGCCAAGAACTTGACTCCTCAACCAGTGAGGAAGAACAATAAATTTGTTAAACAACCTGTATCTTCAGTCTTGGTAGATGGATACCACTGGGTGCCTCGCCTCCCGTCTGCAAAGAGGAGGAGATAGTATTAACCGGGTCTGGCCAGAGTCGCTCTTTTAGTGGTAGACCATCGACCCCACCTTCAAAACTGTCAAAGCTGGCCCCAGTAATAGTAAAGTCTAAAGAAGTCTTTAAAGAGCTTAAACCAGTTGATGTTAAGGGCAAGAGGCCCATGTCGCCAGAAGAATCATGTGCCAGAAGGAAGTTCAGTAGATCCATTGGGATTCAATTCAGGGAACCTCAAATTCAGATACCAGTTAAACTCCCTAGACTCCCAGTTCAGGGAAGTGAGGACTCTATTCGTGTTGATGTTGGAGCCCCAGTTGTTCAAGCCCCTCCATCACCAATTAAGATGGATGTCCCTCACCCTACTGAGGATGTCACCCTTGCGACTACCGACCTCGGGACAGTCGGAGGGGAGGAGACGACCCAAGATCATGATCAAGAGATGTTAGATCAGCTGGTTAGTGAAGAAATCACTGAAGATGATGTCAAGAATAGCAATATTTTTGATAAGTTGGATGTTAAAGAATATGATCAAGTGATGAGTTATGATGGATATTTACCCATTTATACTGAAGTAATAGATGGGAGGCCAGTTGAAGAAGTGGTACAAGAAATCAGAGATATCCTTAAGAAGAAGGCTATTGATGAATTCAATCCGGATGAAGATGACTTGTTAGTTGAGGAAGAGCCAATAGCGGACGTCCATATGGTTGAAACTCGTGCGTCAGCTAAAGATGCTGAGCCTTCTAAGCATCACTCCGGAAAGGAAGAAGAGTCAGCAGCAGTCAACTCAGATTCAGACAGTTCTGTCAGATTGAAAGAGAAAGATGAATATATTAAAAATCTTGAAAGAAAAGTTGAGGAGATGATGATTAGAGTTGAACAAATGCAGAGTCAGCTTTTACAATCACAGGAGTTCAAACCCGAGCAGTTGCAGCCCACAGTGCATACAATGGGCGAGCACAGCACGAAGGCTGATTCAAATCCCAAACTCTCAGAAGTTACTTCTTCGGTGCCTCCACCAGAAAAAGATATCCGTCAGATGATTGAAACCCAGGTAAGGGAGGCCTTAGCCCATTCACAAGGAACTGTATCTATTCCAAAGGGTAGACCCTATCCCGAGGAATATGATTTGGTTCCTTATCCTAAGGGTTTTGTGCCACCTTCTTTCAAAATTTTTAGCGGCTTAGAAAACCCAAGACAACATCTGGCCCATTTCCGAGCAAGCTGTTGCAATGCAGGAGGGTCGGATGCTCTACTCTTTCGTCAGTTTGTGAGTAGTTTGTCCGGTATTGCTTTTGAGTGGTACGCAGATCTACCAAATGGTTCTGTAAAAACTTTCACAGAGCTCGAGGGTCTCTTTCTAAAGAGATTCTCAGGAGCTCAACAACGTGTAACCGTTGGTGATCTCGTCATCGAAAAGTAAAAACCGGGCGAGTCTTTAGTCGACTACATCTTGAGGTGGCGAAACCTCTCGATGAAATGTGAACCCCAACTACAAGAGCAACATGCCGTGGAAATTCTTTTAAAGAATATCCACGGGCCTATTGCTTTTATGTTAAAGGGGTTTACAATTAAAACCTTCAAAAAGCTTCTTAACAAAGCTAGTAATCTACAAGAAGAGGCTCCCAAAATGTCATTCTTGAAGGATTCTACTGAAGATAAGAAGGTTAGTAAACCATTGAAGTCCTTTGAAAAGAGAACAGCAATGGTTTCAGCAGTCGACAAGGGGAAGAAATCGATTAACATTCAATCAAGTAATCCTACTGTTCAGCAGACTCAGAAACCTCAACTGTTTCAGGTAACTTCTCAACCTACTAGAGCATATCACCGGCCCACTTTTGAAGAGAGATTGCCTCGTCCGTATCCATTCAAAAGGGAGTCGGTGAAGAAAATTTTCAAGAGCCTTTTAAAGAAGCCAGATTTTCGATTGCCGGAGGCCAAGAAGCCGGAAGAGGCAAATAAAAAGAATGATCCGACCTTTTGCCCCTACCATCGCATGTTGGGCCACACAATCGAAGACTGCATACCCTTTAAGGACTGGCTCGACTGGAATTTCCGTCAAGGTAATATTATAATTCCAAAGGAGTACTTAGTCAATCCGGATCAAGGATCTGTCAAATTTATCTCAGGTATTAATTCTAATCTTTCTTCGTCCATTGAAGATGGCTGGGATATAGCACTATCCCGGGCATTTAAAAAGTCGATTAACCAATCTTTTCATCTTTCTCAACAGTTACTGACGAGAGCTCGTGGCCCGATCTGGGAGGTTGAGCTGGAGGCATCACAGGAGGATGTTGGGACGATTTCCTCTCCAGTAGTTGTAGGAACTACTGTATCAAATAAAAATGAAAAGAGTGAACCTTTTGTAGAGAGGAAATTTGTTGATGAGAGATTTGTACAAGTGGTGGATGGTGGCTCAAAACCACTAGCCCCATTAAAGTTATCTGACTTTTACTTTGCCCCATCAAAGGCAAAGGGTCAAAAATTGAATAAAAAGAAATATCCTTCTGCAAATATTTTGATGATTAGTGTTGAGAATGAAATTTTAAATGACTCTTCCATTGAAAATAATCCGGAGCCAGCTGAGGATAATCAAGAAGTTCAAAAACCCAGCTCTCCAGATTTGACCCTTCAAGGGGAAAATGAATTTGATGTCGTATCAGAGGGTGATACCCCTGAAATTAATTTTCAAGGGAGTCCCGTCGTGATAGACTTTTCAGATTCAGATTCCCATTCAGAAAATGACAATCAACCGCCTAAGGAGAGCGTAGACCTCCCCGTAGACTGTCCTTCCGATGAAATCGTGCAAGTACAATTACGGGATGGCAAGGTTTTTCCCCCTAGGCTTCCCCCACAGGAAAAGAGAAAACAAGTTGTTTCCACTGATCAAATTCAAGTCTCTACTCAACAATTAAACTCTCCTCTAAATCCACAGGGTCCTGATGTTAATATTCCAAGTGTTGATTACAACGTCTTAGCTCACCTTAGAAAGTTGCCTGCTAAGTTGAGCATCTACGATGCCCTCATCCTTTCAAAAGAGATGAGCGAGACTTTAATTAAAGCACTTCTCGACCCCGAGATTTGCTTAGCTCAACTCGCTTCAACTTCTGAGGAGGAAGCTTTGTACTTCAAAGAAATCCCAGGAGTTACCTTCTCCGATGAAGATCTACTCCTTGGAACTGCCGATCATAATCACCCACTTTACATCACTGTAAATGTGGATAGGTTCAAATTATCAAGAGTTCTTGTTGATCCGGGTGCATCGGTCAACGTGATGAACATAAAGACTCTCGCATACCTTAGAATTGATACTAGCAAGCTCTCAACCGACAAGTTAGTGCTTCGCGGGTTCAACGAAAAAGGTGAGAAGGCTTTAGGTTCGATCACACTTCTTCTAGAGATAGGAGAGTTAAAAACTGAAGCGAAATTTCATATAATTGATTCGGCTACGTCCTTTAATGCGCTCCTAGGTAGGCCTTGGATCCATGAGTATAGGATGGTTCCTTCCACCCTACATCAATGCATCAAGTACCAACGAGATGGCATTGAGTTTGAAATCAAGGGTGATTTGCAACCATTCTCTATTCATGAGATCGGGATCTACGAGGATGCTGCATATTATGTTCCCAAAGGTTTTACTACAAAATCTAAGGTAGAGATCAATATTAAGGAAGAAAAGAAAGAAAATCATAGTTCAAAAGAAATTCAAGAGCTGAGAAAAGAAAAAATCAAGAGCACAAAAGAACAAAATTCAAGTAGTGAAGACGACGTCGAGCACGTAGTCTTTAGGCCTCCAAACAATTTGCCTCAAAGAGGTGGGAGGATGGCCCAAAGAGCACGTGGCCGAGGCCGTGTTTCAACTGAAAGAAGGAATACCCCGATGTATATCGAACTTGAATCAAGTTCCGATGAAGAATCAAAAAAGAGGGGTGACAGAATTGCTTTTGACTGCAAGAAATCTAATCTTCCTCCTAAGTTTGATCTCACTTTAGATTCGGATAGTGATCAAGAGGGTAACAATCCTAAACTTCAAAGTGATGAGCCTGAATTGAGTATGTATGAAAAGCTTAATAGGGTAGTTAAATCCTTAGCCTTAACCCCACTGTCTGCTGACAGAGTCTCAGGGTTAGTAACTAAGGATTCCCCTAACTTAGATGGAGAAGTAAGGAAAGTCCAGAGGTTCTTTCCTGGCACCTCCTCTTCGAGGAATGAAGGTGATGTAATCCTTGAAGAGGCAGATTTCAACGAATTAATAGAATTACCTTTTGGCTATTTTCCTCTTGGTGTTAAAGCTCTTATATCTAAAGGTTTTGCTCCGAGTCAATGGACTAAGGGTCAAGCTAGATACCACCAAAATATTTGGAATTCCAAATTCAATAAAAACTGGACGAGTGGTATCGGTTTTGGTTCCGTTAGTTCATTTGACGATGATGAATATTGCTTGATGATAACCATCCATCTCGAATCTGAAAGTGTCCATACTGAAGTCGTTGATTCGCTCGACAGACTTTGTTTCGAGACCTTAGATGATTCAGATAAAGTTCAAATTTGGGATGCACCCCCTGAATTTGAAGAAGAAATTAAATCGACAGTTGATGAACTTAAAGAAATTAACCTTGGAACAGAGGATGACCCTCGCCCCACATTCATAAGTTCTTTGTTGAGTGAGGACGAGTCTAAGGATCTAATTCAACTTCTATTCGAGTTTAAGGACTGTTTCGCTTGGACATACGACGAAATGTCGGACTTGTCCGCCGATATAGCAGTTCATAAAATTGGAATCCGGTATGATGCCATTCCCGTCAAACAAGCTCCACGACGCATGCGTCTGGAGATTGAACAACAAGTCATTTCTGAAGTTAAGAAATTGGCCGAAGCCGGATTTATCCGGGAGGAGCAATATCCTTCTTGGGTAGCCAGCGTTGTGCCCGTTCGAAAGAAAAATAGTCAAATCCGGGTCTGTGTTGACTATAGAGACCTGAATAAGGCATGTCCTAAGGATGAATTTCCTTTGCCAATTCCCGAACTAATGGTGGACATTGCCTCTGCGCATGTTATTTTCTCCTTTATGGACGGCTCGTCTGGTTATAATCAAATCAAGATGGCCCCACAAGATGAGAGAAATACTGCATTCAGAAGTCCTATAGGGATCTTTTATTATAAAGTGATGCCATTTGGCCTTAAAAATGCCGGTGCAACCTACCAGCGGGCTATGACTCAAATTTTTGATGACTTAATCCACAATCAAGTCGAATGCTACATCGACGATTTAGTTATCAAAAGTAAAGTTAAAGAGGCTCATCTTTATGACTTAAGAATCGTCTTCGAGCGGTTGCGTCGCTACTGGTGGGAAAAAAAATTATGTCACCACGCAGATTTTGATTTCTCCTATTTTGTAATTGAATACTGCATTGAGAATAAAGTACAGTCTCGAGAGGCCGACACAATATTCTACAATGGATTCAATATCATAATAGGGTTTTGAAAATTGATATTTCTATAATCAAACACAATTCAAAGAATAACATATTATTTCAAAAGATAAATATGAAATTCTTAAGAATATGTTTAAAAATAAAAATAAGCTTTTTTTTTTGAAAAATTTATTCATTCTTTTATTTAGATATAGCAAGAAGAATATTATATCATCTTGAAAGACGAACATAAAATTCTTCAAGAACATCCAAAAACAAGAATGAGTTTTATAAAATTCATCATTTCTAAAGTTGAATATATCAAGTAGGAAATTATAATATCTGAAAAGACAATAATAACATCCTACAAATATATTTAAGATTAGAAATGAAGTTTTTAAAGATATCTGCATTCCCAAAGATTCTTCCCTTATTTTATATGAATAAAATAAGGTTTATTTTAGTCTGGGGTTCTCAAATCCTTATAGGAGCAAGCTCCTATAGTTAATTACATCCTAGGAGGAATGCTCCTAAGAAAACTCTCGATTAAAGCAGTGATTTCATACCCTTTTGACTACAAAGTAGAAGACAAGGAACAGAAGTAAAGATTTTCCAAGGAGAAAGCTCAATGTTGAACATTTATTAGCGAGTCAAAGGAGGAAAAATAGGAGGAGCCGGATTCTGAGAAGCCCAGAGGCAACCTCAGTCTATCCTATGTTGAGCTTTACATTTTAAGAGAGAAATTTTATGTTTAAATTGACATTTTATTAGAAAGTTGGGATTATATTCCCAGAGGGCGAGTACTTAAGATCTAAAAAGAATCTGCCTCAGAACCTAAATCTAATTTGGGTACTACAAAGTAGCGACCCGAACCTAACTAATGAAGTGCAAATCTGGACTTACCCCGGCCTGGATTGCGGAGCCAGCTAACCACCTAGGCGCTTTAAAACCATGTGTCCAGTCTCTTATGAAAGATGGGTAGGGATGTTGTTTAAGTTTTAAGGAATTGGGGGCCGACATCTAAGACAATTCCTAATTAGCCCCTCAACTTATGTAGGGTGATAAATGTCTAGAAATGCAATTAAAATTTTAGACTCTTTTTAGTTTGTATCTAATGCAATGCATGCTAATTGACTCGAATGCATAAAATGATAATGAAGCAGTTTAAAAATTTAGGCTTAAAAAATAGATTTTTCCCTAGAGATTGTACAACTTCCCCTTGACAGAACTGCACCCTCATAGGTCAAGTGGTCTGCCAAAACCCGCAGGCGGGGAGGTGCCTAACAAGGAAGAGAAAGTATTAATATGCTTATGCTGACTCTCGGCGGTCCCGAGCTTACTTCTTAGATCGTTAGAGTTACTATGTGAGCCTAAAAATTTTTTTATTTTAAATTACAAGTAGAAGAATTTTAAACGTACCCTTACGAAAAAAATCTCTCCGTTTCGAATCCAGGCTTAAACAAAACACGGCATGCAAGGTCCTAAAAAAAATCTACTGCACAAACAATGTAAACAATCAATTTTAATAATCCAAATATAATGTCCAATGTCCAATGTCCATATTACACCCAGAATTTGCAGAAAAGTAAAGTGGCCGGGCACCACTGACAACAAACCCGGATTCTAATCCTAAGAATGACGCAAGTGATTTTTGAAATGGGATATACTGTTCCTTAAATCTTCATTTCTCCTTCTTCTTTCTTCAATCTTCTTGTTCTGTCTTTTCTTCTTCTACGAACTTCTCGGGTCCGTCGGGTTCTGGATATCCAAATGAAAAGAAACTCATCCCTAAGAGGGGTATTTTCTTTTCTATTCGGATATTGAATCATTCTAATTTGGCTTTCTAAATAAAAGAGAATAATCCTTTAAGTTATATTCTCTTTTCTTCAGATTCCAAATTGAATGTGATATCCCACTTTCAAAATCACTTTCACAGTTTATAAACACATTTATATTACATTACATTTCACAGAAAAAGAAAGAAAATCTAGACCACCTGCAGGGTTATCCTAAGCGATTTATAACAAAAATCATCCCATGCAGTTATATATATATGCAATTGAATTTAAATTATTAAGCCACACTTGGCCACACTCTTCTTCATTTGGGGGCTAAGCAGCTGAAGCACCTGTAGCATTTATTTATTATTAATTAATTAGCCCCCTTTTTCTGCCCTGCATGAGTGTGGCCACCTGCAGAAGATCATATTAACAATCCAGATCGCTCCTAGCCTATGGGTAATCTAATCGTCAATCAAACCAACACAGAGTGCAGTAAAAATAAATAAACAAACACATCAACATTTTTCAACCAGCATGCAATAAAACTCGAGGAAAAGCCCGTCACAGTGCAGTAAGGAAATAAACACCGGCCTAACCTAAAACTAGAGTCGGTTGTCCTAGCAAACAATTCTATGTGTGTGTATTAGAAAGTGTGGTTTTTGAAATGTCCTAAGTCAATGATTGGCTAAAGCTTTCTAATTGATTGAATTCTAATTTAAAGATATTTACTAATTCTAAAGTGAGATGTCACTAAGTTTTCTATGTTATAAGTTTCTATCCTAAAGTGTGCATGCTTCCTAAGTCTAGATTTTCTAAGACCCGGCCCTTAATTTTTGTCCTTAATTGTCACTACTGTTGTATGGGATAAAAATTTGTTATTACTAACCCTTAGGACTTTGAGCGTGTGTAAAAGGGGTTTAGGGATCTAAAATAAAGCAAAAAAGTAAACCTAATAAAATTGAAGTTACTATAGGGACCTAAAAAGGAATGGTTAACGCACACCACATCAAGGGGCCCCTAAAAGTTTTCTAAGTTTAGAAATACTCACAATCACCGGGGGCTACGACCCGGTGGTTCCGCCCGTAGCACCTCTACCCGGTTGGATAGAGGCGACTGACGTCATTAGCTCCTTGTACTTTTGTCCCCTCGATCAGTACCGTTCCTCGTAGTTCATGCAAATAAAGAAAAGAAAAATAGGGATTAGAAAATTCATTTAATAAATAATAATGAAATAATTGAAATTTACTAAAAGTAAAGACGTACCTTTCTTCGGGCTTGAACACTGGCTTGGTTGATCACCTTTTGAAACTTTTACTTTTAGAAGCATTGTTTTATATATTTCCAACATTCATTTCCACTCTTCCAAACTTACATAATTTTCATAAAACAAACAATTTATCTCTCACACTTTGCACATTTCACCATTCCCAAAATCATACTCTAGACTCTTCCTTTTCAAAACACTTTCATACACTTCGATATTCAAAACACCTTTCAACACACAAATTCCACTTTCAAGACATAAATCCTTCACCTTTCCAAATCACATAAATTCCACTTTCAAAACAAAACAATTTACTTCAATATTTCATTCACTTTACTATTCGACATTTACACATACAACTCACAAGTTTCATATTTCCGAATTCACAAACCCCACTTATTATTTCTCATATGTATCACTTTTTCAAAACAATATACTTTTCATTTTCCAATTTCCAACAATCAAGTTTCACTTTATCATTCACAAATCACATGCTAAACTTTTCATTTAAACAAAAACACCTTTCACTTTTCAACTACAAACACACTTATCCACTCTTAAACATTTTAACATATATACACTTCACCATAAAAGTTAAACACAAATCAATTTTCAAAGTCACTTAAATACTCAAAATACCTCTCAACAACATAGCACCTTTAAATAATTTTTATGAATGTTCACAACTAAAAAAAAGAAAATGATATGAATGCTCTCTAATTCATTTCTCTAGAATATTTTATAAGAGACTTATATATATTCACAAGTGGAAAAGAAAAATATTATGAGTGGCTTTTTAACATTCTGAACCTACTTACTTACCGTGAAAATTTTAAGAACAAATATTTGTTAAACAACTTACTAAGATAGGCATCACATATGTATATTGAAATTTAAACATTACTACAATCATCTCAAATGTCCTTTACCGCAACAAAATTTATCACAATAACTCATCAACACCTCATAATTCATGATAATACATTAATCCCTGTCAGCAAAACTCATAAAAGAAAACACACATGTCTCAGTGAAGGAAAAACGTTACTATACACTTTCGCATACACCTTTAGGGATGAATTATGCCTTAAGATATAAATGTTTTAAATGTAATGCAGCACACCAACAATTATATTCATTAATAGAAAAGAAATAGACAATAACTATATGGATTTCAATCTCAGGATCAAGGAAGAGATCTTCAAGAATAATGTAAATCATTCTTCAAGCAAGAAGTTTGATCGATGAACTATCTTTTATTTTTCTGAATAGATAAGCAAATTCCTCTTGGTTCTTAATCACATATCAACACCATATCTTTGTTAAATAACAACAAAACTCATTATCTTCCCTATCGACAAGCTTCTTGAAGTAATAAAGAAGATAAACATCCATTAGACGCAAGAGAATGATATTTTGGGTAAATCTTTCAAAGCACCATCAGATCTCAACAATGAAGGAAATGAATCCCTAATCTCTTCCTTCGTAAAACCAATAAAGAGAAGAAAAACTAATGGAGAGGAAAAAGTAGAGGAGAAAGAAGATTACCCAAAATTGAGAAGATTGTCGGCGTCGACTAAGGCAAATGACGACGAAATTCTCGGCTAGGACAAGCGACGACGACGGGAAGAGGGAGCTCGGCTTTCTCTGCGAACAGAGCAAAATGACGGGAGTAGGGGCTTCGTTTTTGTTGATTTTGCGAACTGCAGAGACAGAGGGAGACGGGGCTTCGGCTTCACGAACTGGGAGGGAGCGATCTGGTTCTGCTTTTTGCGAAATAGAGAAGGATCGTGGGAGGTTAGGTTCGGAACTGCTCAGGGAGAGACTGGATGTTGGGATGCTTTGTGCGAATGGGAGCGAACAAAACCGAGAGAGGTCACGGGCTGGGGGATTTCGCAAATTAGAATCAGGGAGAGGGAGTTCGGAACTGCTGTGTGAATGAGAAGGGAAATGGGATCGTGGGCTGCGAACTTCTGAGAGAGAGAGGGCTTTCATTCGGCCTTCTTGCGGGTTAAGAGGGAGTGAGAGAGATCGTGTGGAATTGATTTGAAAACGACCTAATCTAATCACCTCTCAAATTAAATCAAAGGCCATGATCAATTCATGATTTAAAAAAAAAATCTAAAAGCTGATATTGAATCATGTTTTAAAAGATGGATTTAAGGGTTAATTTTTGATTTGATTAAAACAGATTTTTATTAGAAAGAATTTGATGTTTTGAATGGTGAGTTGTTTAGAGCTTAATGATATATTAATTTGATCGAAAACGAATTAGATTGAGTCGATCGACATCGACGAATCATAAATCGAGTTTGATTTGAGTTTGTTTGGAGTTGAATAAAAATTGGATTGAATGGATTTCGATTCGAGTTGAGTGATAGGTTTGAGTCCGATGCTACGTCAGTGGGTATCCACCTAAGGGAAATCCTATGGGCGACGTCTACACTAGGCTACGAAGACCTAGGTGCTAGAGTCGATTTCCGGAGAAATTGACCTCAAATAATGAGGTCAACATCTACGACCTTAAGATGAATCCTTTGAAGTGCGCCTTCGGTGTCGCGTTAGGGAAATTTCTAGGTTTCGTAGTAAGACACCGTGGAATTGAAATTGATCCTGCTAAAATCGAAGCTATCTTAAATATGCCGCCTCCTAGGAGTCTTACTCAACTAAGATCTCTTCAAGGTAGACTGCGTATATAAGAAGATTCATCTCTAATCTTTCCGGAAGATGTCAACCATTCTCGGTCCTCGCAAAAAAGGACGCCAAATTCATTTGGGACGAGAAATGTCAATCTGCTTTTGAAAACGTCAAACAATACCTGACAAATCCTCCAGTCTTGACAGCCCCTATTCCGGGGAGACCTTTAATACTCTACACTGCGGCCCTTGACGAATCTCTCGGGGCCCTCCTTGCTCAAGTCAATGACGAAGGGAAAGAGAATGCTCTCTATTACCTAAGTCGGAGGCTTTTACCAACTGAAATTCGATATTCAACGATTGAGAAACATTGTCTTGCCTTAGTCTTTGCAGCTCAAAAACTAAGACATTATATGCTTTCCCATCAAATCAATTTAATTTCCGGTTTTAACCCCTTGCAATATCTTATGACTAGACCTACGTTGTCAGGACGTTTGGCTCGTTGGTCTATGATATTACTTCAATTTGAAATCACTTTCATTCCCCTGCGTGCTGTGAAAGGGCAGGCCGTCGCTGACTTTCTTGCGGCACACCCGTTGCCGGCGGAATCCCCTCTAAACGATGATTTACCTGATGAGCAAATCATGAATTTTGGGGAAGCCACTACTCAAACCTGGGAAATGTATTTTGATGGTGCTGCGTCTTCTCAACGGGGCAAAACACCTGAATCTACTATTCCCGGGAAAGCCGGAGTTGGCCTGGTATTCATAACACCAGATAAGGGAATGATGTACTTTTCCTACCATTTATCAGAACCTTGTACGAACAATGAGGCCGAGTACGAAGCTCTGATAACTGGTCTGGAACTTACAATTTTGATGGAGATTAAAGAGATTAAAATTTTTGGTGATTCCCAACTGGTGATCAACCAGTTTGCAGGAACCTATAAAGTTTTGAATCCTAAACTCCTGAAGTACCATCAGTACACCTGTCACTTGCTCGAGCAAATTACGATTGTAACTATGTATAGGATTCCTCGTGGAAGCAATTCTTCGACGGATGCTCTCGCAAAACTTGCAAAGGAATTTGCTTGTCCAGAAGAAGACTCCATCCCTATAGAGGTGCAGGGTCGTCAAGTCCTGTCTCCTATAGATTTGGAGCACATCAACGAACAAATTTTCCAAGTCCTTTCTACCTCTTCAGCAGTCAATGAAGAAACAGATTGGAGACAACCGATAATTGAATACCTTCAAGAAGGCAAGCTCCCTCACGAGAGATCACTTGCCCATCAAATTAAAAAATGTGCCCTATCCTACGCACTAGTCAACAATACGTTGTACCGACGATCGTTCGGTCAGATGTGGCTCCGTTTTTTAGACAAATGTGAGGCCCTGAAGATCGTTAACGAAGTCCATGCTGGACTGTGCGGTGCTCATCAATCGGGTCCAAAGATGAAAATGATGATCAAAAGACTTGGATACTACTGGCCTACGATGATTGACGATTGCATGAAAATTGCAAAGTGTTGTCATCAATGCCAAGTACATGGTGTGGTTTTACATTAGCCGCCTAACGAGTTGCATCCCACGATAGCCTCGTGGCCCTTCGAAAGTTGGGGCACGGATATCATCGGGCCAATTGACCCTCCTTCCTCGAAGGGTCACCGCTTCATTTTAGCAGCGACTGACTACTATTCAAAGTGGGCTGAAGCAGTCCCATTGAGAAATGTAACATCATATCATGTAATGAAATTCTTTCGTGACCATATCATTTATAGATTTGGTGTTCCGCGCAGAATCATATCCGATAATGGGTCCGCTTTCAAGTCTACAAAGATCAACAATTTTGCAAATCGCCATGGTATCGATTGGAGATACTCAACAATCTATTATCCACGGGCTAATGGATTGGCTGAGGCCTTTAATAAAACTTTGGTTCAAATCATCAAAAAGACCCTTGATGAAAATAAACGTCAATGGGATGAGAGGTTGGTGGAAGCTTTGTGGGCCTACAGGACCACTTATTGAACCCCGACCCAATCCACACCGTTTGGATTTGTGTATGGATCCGAGGCCGTACTCCCTCTAGAAGTTCAAATCCCTTCACTCAGAATTGCAATTCAGAACCAGATTACAACTCAACAAAATGCACAACTCCGTCTAGAAGAACTTGAAAGCCTTGAAGGATGTCGTCTTCAAGCTCAGCAAAATTTAGAGTTGTATAAAGCCCGAATGATTCAAGCTCACGATAAGTTAGTGCGACCTAGAACCTTCCAAGTAGGCGACTTGGTCTTGGTTCTTCGGAGGCCTATCTTAGCGCACCGAAAACTCGGTGGAAAGTTTGAACCAACTTGGGAAGGACCTTTCGTAGTGGAAACAACCTACGAAGGAGGCTCGTATCAGCTAGTGGATTGTAAGGGAAATCACCCGATGCTTCCTGTAAACGTGCGTTTCCTTAAGAGATACTATGCTTGATGTAGCTCGAATTTTCAATTAATAAAAATTTTCAAGTTTTAAGTCAAATTGATTCAATTGTTGCAAATCGTTTTAATTTCAATACCTCATGTCTCTTTTCTTAAGTCTAGATGTGAGTTTTCACGTCTTCCTACCTCGAATTTAATCTCCGTTAGTGGTGGAGCATGCCCTCTGTGGCACCACCCTAACATTTGAGTTAAAAACGATTAGTGATGGAGTGTGCCCTTCGTGGCGCCATCCTAATTCGTATCCGTTAGTGGTGGAGCATGCCCTCTGTGGCACCATCCTAACATTTGAGTTAAAAAATGATTAGTGATGGAGTGTGCCCTTCGTGGCGCCATCCTAATTCGTATCCGTTAGTGGTGGAGCATGCCCTCTGTGGCACCATCCTAACATTTGAGTTAAAAAACGATTAGTGATGGAGTGTGCCCTTCGTGGCGCCATCCTAATTCGTATCCGTTAGTGGTGGAGCATGCCCTCTATGGCACTATCGTAACATTTGAGTTAAAAAACGATTAGTAATGGAGTGTGTCCTTCGTGGCGCCATCCTAATTCGTATCCGTTAGTGGTGGAGCATTCCCTCTGTGGCACCATCCTAACATTTGAGTTAAAAAACGATTAGTGATGGAGTGTGCCCTTCGTGGCGTCATCCTAATTCGTATCCGCTAGTGGTGGAGCATGCCCTCTGTGGCACCACCTTAGCATTTGAGTTAAGCGATTAGTGGTAGAGCATGCCCACAGTGGCACTACCCTAATAAATTTAAATCTTGATTTCCTATGGATGAATTTTTCATTCTCTTAGGATTAAAATTCCACACTTGATCTTTAATCTCGGTCAACGTCAATATATGCAATAGAACTTCGCTCTATTACACATATTGGGGGTCCATTTGTTGACCTCATTTTTGTATGAGGTCACTTGGACTACTCCTGAACCTAAATCAACTTAACTTCCAAATTAATTTAAATTCTAGGATCCTTCTAGAATCCTGACCCTAGGATCTATGCTAGGATTCTTCTAGAGTTTAGACCCTAGGAGTTACTCTAGATCCTAAACTTCTTCTAGACTCCAAGTTCTAGGAATTTCTTAGGCTCTAGGATCCTTCTAGATTCCTAAATTTTAAGATATATTCAGACCTTAGGATCTACCTAGATCTTAGGTCAATTAAGCCAAATCCAAGGTCTAAAGGTTTTGTCCTAAAGGCCTTTTCCGTTGAATTTTCAAACACTTTGAAACCCAGTTAAATGACCTCCGATTCAGAGTCTGTCAATTGCATACTGATGGGACATGTCTCTGGAGGTAACCCTCCAAATTTGAGCCCATTCTGAGGTCTCTAACCCTAGAAACTTAATCAAAATCCATAGGCTGCAAAACCTTCAAATATTTACAGCCTATGCCACTGGACCTATCACTTTGAAGATTCTGACCTTAGAGCATTCACCAAAGCCTCTAGTCACTTCCAGACCTTTAATTTTAATATGCTGAACATTAAACTGCATTTTGATTGATCCATTTTGACCCCCAGTTGACCAGGGGTCAAAATGACCAAAATACCCCTATGGGGCTCAAATGTTGATTTTCAACCAAATGAACTCCGAATTGAATGCAATCACTTGTAGCAAGTTTCAAATGTCATTTCAAACCTGTTGGACCCATTCCCAGGCCTTGGGTCAACCTAGTTGACCAAGTCAACCTAGTTGACCCAAAAGTCCCTTTAAGGGTCCAAACAGGCATTTTGAACCAAATGACCTCTCTAGGCCATCCAACCACTTCCATTGGTCTTAAAATATCATTTCAAACTTGTTGAGCCCAAACCCAGACCCTGGGTCAACCTGGTTGACCAAGTCAACCTAGGTTGACCAAATAGGCCCTTAAGGGTCAAAACATGCATTTTGACCAAATTGACCTTTCCAGACCTTGGGACCACCTCCAATGGTCTCCAAATATCATTTTAAAATTGTCCAACCTTTACCCACCCCTTGAGTCAACCCAGTTGACTCAGTCAACCTAGGTTGACTCAAAATTCCCTTAAAGCTTTAATAGGTTATTTTAACCCATTTAATCCATTGAACCCCTTTCAAGCTTCAAATCAATTCCTAATTATAGCCTAACCATGCTTTGGATGTTGGCTAATCAAATCCAATTAGAGTTGACCAAGTCAACTCTAAGCTTGGGTTAATTCTATTGTGAAACCCAAAATTAAATTCTAGTCTCTATTCCTCCACTTGGCCTTGACTTTGATTCATTCTAATCAACCCTTGAGATCCCCTTACTGCCACATCAGCAGTCAACATGGTCAGTTGACCAGTCAACACTTGGTCAACAAATCTCTAAATGCCCAAATGGCTTGATCCAAGCTAGCTCACTCCATAACAATTCATCCCAGCAATTTTATTTAATTCCAAGAGGTCCCCCATGCCACCTCAGCTGTCCACTTGGCTGTTGACTGGTCAAACCAGTCAACAAATGGTCAAATGAGCCCTTTAGAGCCTTAATTAATCCATTAAAATTAATCCCTCCTAATCTAAATCACTCCAGCAGTTTGAGCATGCTCTAGAAGCTTCCAAGGGTTTATTCCAGCCCTTTGATCTTGATCTAACAGCCCCCATTAATCCATGTGTCCAAATAGAGAACAAAATACCCTTTCCAACAAGGATGTCCTTCTATGTCCTTGGCTGCTGCTCCCACCTACTTCCTGGACAGATGTCAAGCATCCAGAAGCTCCCCATGTTAATCCTAGCCCTTGATTTGATCTGGAGACGTTTGAATAGGGGGAAAACGTTTTGTGAGCCTCATTCATGCCCTAACTCTATCTCTCTATCCAAGCCTTTCTATATCCAGCCTCCAGTCCTCCAGAGCTCTACTGGACTCCCTTGACATTTCTCCACCCAAATCCCTCCGATCAAAGCCGCCTCCGGCGATCTTCCGGCGAGATCAACACTCAATCCGTCTAAGGCTCGTTCAAGGCGATTCGTGGCGTATCGGAGTTTGGATTCAACTAGGAACTTAATCGTGGACAGTCTACAAGCTCAGAGAATCCAAAAACGGTCCAAACCGTCCATTAAATCGAGGTGAAACTCTAAACCTAGCTTAGGACACTTAGGTTAATTTAACATTTTATTTAATGCGTTATTTTCCGTGAAATAAATTCCCCATTATTTCTGTTCATTTAAGCTATCTAGATTTAAAATTTTAAACGTTTTGGTTAATCGGATCGAGCGAACGAGCAAAAAAAACCTAATCTAGGGCGTTCTCACGGCTCAATCCAGGTATCTCGTTTCTGGACCGTTGATCGCCCGATCAATGGTCCAAACCGAGCCGCACAGCTCGTTCGTCCGACCGTGTATCTGATCGCCCACTTCACCCGCCGTCCAACTAGATCTGGGCCCTTGAATCAGAACACGGGATGAGCTCCCCGTCGTTCGATCTCGTTAACTGAGATCAAACGGTGGGATTTGATCCCTGCCGTTGGATGGAACCCGCGAGGATCGGACGGCGTGCGAGATCTGCCGACGTGGATAAGTGGCGGGATCCATTTGACTGCCGCGTGGCGCAGTCGTTCGCTGCCGCGTGGAAAGACGCGTGGACCCCAGCCGCCGCCGCGCGCAGAGTGCCAATTATTGGCCGCGCACCGCTGTCCCAATGACGGTGCGCCACGTGGCGATCCCGAACCATTTTAAGTTAAAGTGATTTAAAATTTATTTTTAAATCATTTTAAATTCAAAAAAATGCTAGAAAATTTATTTAAAAAAAATTATTAATATATATATAAATCTGTTTTTATAATAAAATTACTATAAAATTAATTAATAATTTTATTATTATTATTATTATTATTTGTTTAGATATTAAACATAAAGTATTTTGAAAGCAATATTTATTCAAATATGACTAAATATTTTAAGATATTTAATTATTATATTTTAAAATTTCAAGATATTTTAAAATTTCAGAATAGTATTAAAATAATTAATTTGAAATTAGTATTAACTTAATATATATTATTTCATTATTTTAATTTAAGTTTTGGTTAATAATTAATAACACTTAATTTAAAATATTAAATAGGAATTATAATAAAATAATCTTGAAAATTCAAAGAACACTATATTAAATAAATTTAGAATTTCAGAAAACATTTAATACTTGATTCAACTTGATTTAAAAAGTATTTGAATTGTTAATTATTTTAAACTAAATTAAATATCTTAATTAACCAAAAAAAAAAAGAGAGAATTCCTAAACAAATTCATATTAATTCCCAAAAAAAATTAAAATAATATATATCAAAATTTTCAGAAAATTAACAATTTTAATTTAAAACTATTCTCAAAGTTTAAAACTTAATTTATTTTGATTTACTTTAATTATATTGAATATCTTAATATTTAATTATTAAATATTATATTAATTATTTTAAAATTAAAAAAAGTTATTTTCCCACTTCTTCAAAAAAAACAGTGGATCTCACAAGTCTAAAATTTTTATTTTAATGATAATTTTAATTATTTTAAAATCTATATCCTTATGTATATAAGTTTATATCTATAAGTATATGTATTTTGAAATCTATTTTAAAATTATATATATATATTAAATCTTTAATATACTTGAGAGATCCTTTTGAAATCTTAAACATAGATTAGGCTTGATTGAATAGAAATTTATGGGGGATGATTAGTGAGTGATTACATTCTAATCATTCACTAATCAAAATTTTATTACCTTAATTATTATCAATATTTGCATGCTTAAGTTGTGCACACACATACACTTAGCCTAAGCTCTCCTAGCTTTAGGATTTGATTGTTTCTATGTGCTTGTTTCACATTTGTCCAAGGGTTAGAAAAACTTTGATTCAAACCCACACAAACTAGCAACATCATTAAGGACAATAATTAAGGACATGTGTTTAGAGAACTTAGAATATTTCCAATAATTAGGATTCACTTCTACTTGAGTTGAAACTTCAAACACTTGAACTTAGTGACATGTACAGCCACTATGAAAATTTTCACTGAATTTGGAAATCATTAAGACCCTTAATTAATTTTCCTAAGTTTAAGCCTTAATTAAGCCTTTAAACATTCCTGAAAATGTAATAAATTCATTTTAAACCCAAAAAATATGTGTAACCCCTCTAACTGACCAGTTTTTAATCCTTAACCAATGAAAATTAAAACCAAAATTTTTTGACAGCAAATTAAACCTTAATTTAATTTTAAGTGAAAATCTATATTTAATTCATATAATTAATTAAAAAATATTAAAAATTCTAAAATTTTCCCAAACACTTGGGAATCTCTCCTTAGGTCATTACTGACCTTTGGAGTTGATTTCAAGGAGTTTGGGTTTCATTTGGAGAAAAATCACAAAATGGCCCTCTAATTAAGTAATTTCAAGAAATTCAATAATTACCCAAACTTCAAACCTTCATAACTAATTCAAGAAAAATCCAAATCACCTAAACTCACTTGAATTCAACTCCTAATAAGGTCTAATATTTATTAAAAATATCAAATTCCAGAAATCTGTAATATTTCAAAAAGTCAACAAATTGGTCAAACCATAGTTCAAATCTAGTTCAAAACTTCAAACTTTCGTAATAAAATGCAGAAAAATCCAATTTCAACGTACTTACCTTCTAACTGATTGTAGTAAGGTCTAGTATTTTAATAAAATGCAAACATTTTAGAATTTGATCTTAATCAAAAAGTCAATTTTTGAACCCCTTAATTAAGTGATTAAAATATTCAAAAAAATTCATAAAACTCAAAATTATTCTAAAACTCCAGAAAATGTTAATTTAATGTTTAAAACACTCAACAAACCTTTTAAAACACAACAACCATCCTAAAGATGAAGTTTATTGGCTGGACTACTCCGGGCTGCGGGGCTAAGTGTCCTAAGGAGGCTGGTTCCTCGAGCCTGGTGGCACAACGCCACGAATGGATTCCAAGGGGTGTTAAACCTTAAAAATAGATTAATCATTAATTATTTAACCTTTCAAAACCTATAATTCAACTACATTAATTTGGTTTATCGGTTGGACTACTCCGGGCTGCGGGGCTAAGTGTCCTAAGGAGGCTGGTTCCTCGAGCCTGGTGGCACAACGCCACGAATCAATTAATGACAAACTTAAATTAATTAATTTTGAAAATCAGCGACCAAACATTTCAAAAAAAATTCATTAATTCTTAAGCTTTAATCAACATAAAATACTTAATTATATCGGATACCACTGGGTAACCCAGGCCTACGAGGCTATTAACTTAGCCCCAAGGAAGGTGAAATAAACTTCACGGCCTCGGTGTGAAACAAAGGTGATATCCAACAAATAATTAAATAAATCTTAAAATTAATCTTAAGCCATTAATATTTGAATTCAAACTTAAATCCTTTAAACCTTCCAACCAATCGAACTTTAGACAACTTTAACTAATAATCCTAATTAGGACACATCAAAACCACACGACCTACCTCACACACTTTAGATGGTTTGCTAGGATCACCGACTCTAGTTTTAGGATAGGCCGGTGATTTACTTTCTGCAGTTGTGTGCCGAGTTTTTGAGCTTTTACTGCATGCTGTTTGCTAGTGTAGAATTGATGTGTTTATTTACTTACTTTCTGCATTCTGTGATTGATTGTACGATAGATTTACCCCTAGGTTAGGAGCGAATTATACTTGTGCAATCTTATGCAGGTGGCCATGCTCATACAAGGAGCTGAAATTAAAGGGGGCAGTTAATAAAAAATGCATATATACTCTTTGCACAGGTACCTGCCGCGCTTAAGACCCCCTTTGAATAAAAGAGCATGGCCAAGTGTGGCTAAAAAAATTGCATTTCAAATTTTCATATTATAACTGCTTGGGATTGAATATACAACTGTTGATTATTAGGATAACCTTGCAGGATCGAGTCTAGATTTTTTTTTTATTATTAATGTAAATTTGATTTGATATGGTTGTATTTTTTTAAAATGATTTGAGATTGGGATATAAATATCCAATTTGAATTCCAAAGAGGTGAAGACATCCCTAAAGGGGAGAGTCTTCTTCCATTTGGAATTCAAATTAGGATACTTTGCAAATATCCAAAGAGGAAGGATAATACCCCGATCAAGGGGGAGTTTCTTTCCATTTGGATATCCCGAACCGACGAATCGAGATGTTCGTGAGAAGATGAAGGATTGGACAACGAGAAGAATCCCAAGTCTCAAAATCATTTGATTTAGGATTAGAAATTCGGGTTGTAGTCAGTGGTGCCCGGCCACTTTAATTCCTTGTAATTTTTGAGATGTAATAATGAGTGGAACTTGCCATATGGACATTCAATTTGATATATTTAATTGATTTATTTAATTGATTTCGCATTAGAACTCCT
Organism: Dendrobium huoshanense; assembly: GCA_016618105.1. NCBI lineage: Eukaryota > Viridiplantae > Streptophyta > Magnoliopsida > Asparagales > Orchidaceae > Dendrobium > Dendrobium huoshanense. The sequence continues at coordinate 34,687,500 of CM028357.1, forward strand.
GCTTTTCTAGTCTTTTTACTTGCATGCCGTATTTGATTTGACCTGGAATTCGAATTTAGGCTCTTAGGGGTCTGTCAAAAATTCTTCTACTTTAATTAAATAAAATTTTTAAGATAAGATAGAAACTCTAAACGATCCTAAGAAGTAAGCTCGGACTCGCCGAGGGTTTTTCATGCATTCATATTGTACTTTCTCAACCTTGTTAGGCATCTCCCCGCCTGCGGGTTCTGGCAGACCACCTGGCCTATGAGGGTGCTGATCTGTCAAGGGGATGTTATGCAATCTCTAGGGAAAAACCTATTTTCTAAGCCAAAATTTTTAAACTGCTACATACAAATTTTTGCATTCAATCGAGTCAATTAGCATGCATTGCATTAGCAACAAATTTAATAGGGTCTAATATTTAATTGCATTATTTAGACATCAAATACCCAACATAAGTCTAAGGGGTCAATTAAGGATATGCTCTAGATGTCGACCCTGTTCCTTTATACTTTTCTAAATAACGTCCCTACCACTCAACATTAAAAGACCAGACTCATAATTTTAAATCGTTTAGGTGGTTTAGCTGGCTCCCCAATCCAGGCCGGGGTAAGACCAGATTCGCATTGCATTAGCTAGGTTCGGGGTGCTAACTTTTAGTGCCCCAATTTAGACTTAGGTTCTGAGGCTGGCTCGGGTCATAAGCCCTCAATTTTCGGAAATCGAATCCCAAATTTTTAATAAAATTGATCACTTAAACATTAAATCACTTTCAATCAAATTTAAGCCCAACATTTAGGATAGGTTGGAGTGTTTCTGAAGTGATTCAGAATCTCAAAACACTCCCTATTCCTCTTCCTTTGACTCTAAAAATAAGTGTTCAGACTTGATCCAATACCACTTGAAATTCCTACCCCTTTCTTCCTTGGATGTCTAACTTTGAAATCTTAAATAAAATTTACATCGCTATTTTAATCGAGAGTTTTTGTAGAAAAATTTAAATTTTTCTACGATGTAATTAACTACGATGGCTTGCGCTCGTAAGAGATTTAGAAACCCAGAACTTATCTTTTAAAAATCAATTTTTCAAAACCTTTGATTAATTATCGTTGGGAAAATTCAAATTTCAATGATCATTATCATCATTTTCGAACGATCGATAATAATTGATACCTTCTTTCTTCGGATAAATATATCAATTAGTATTGTAATTTTGATTATGAATGGTCTTTCATCCAAATTAGCATAGTCAAATAATTTTGAGTTTGACTACGACAATTTGGATAACTTTAAAGCTTCGAAATTTGAACCAATTAGTGAATGATATTTTCTCCGTTTGGGATGATATATCGTTCCTAATATTGTGTTAGATTTCGAAACTAGAGTTCAAAATTCAATTTTCCCAAAAATAATTAAATATTTTTCAAAAATTAAATATATACGTTTAAATATTTTTTTTAATCAAAACAAAGCTTTAGATATCAAAAATTACCTCTCTTACACTATTATTGCTGATAGTAAACTCTCCTTTTTTTGGGACCCTTGGTGTGGAGGGATCTCTATTGCCGACTATTTGAAAGAAAAGAATATTATTGCCAACTTCTCCCAGTTTTATAACCTGAAGGTTTCTAGCTTTATTCTGGATATGAAATGGTAAATTCCACACTATTTTGACAATTACATTGGTAGCCTCATCCGTGCGGTAAAAATCGAGAACCAACCTACTGCTCATTTCTGGCTTGGTAACCACAATCCTCTTTTTACCAATTTTACTACCCATTTCTATGCTCACCCGGATACTGTGGAGTGGTTTAAACACATCTGGCACAAAAAATTTTCCCTCCGTTTTGCTGTTTACACTTGGTTGGCTTTCAAAAGAGGTCTTAAAACTGCTGATGCTCTTGCAATTCGGGGAATTATTACTCAAAATTGCTGTTGTTTTTTCCATAACCACCCGGAGTCTATTACACACTTGTTTTTTTTAATGTGATTTTAGTTTCAACATTGCCAAAACTGTGTTGCCTTGGCTTAATAACTGGTGCTGAGACCAAACTTGAGCCAGTTATTTGACAGTATCTTGGACCAAGCTTATTCTGCTTTCTACACTAATGTTTACCTACTTTCTGCTTCTGCTATGGTCTATTTCCTATGGAGAGCCCGTAATGATAGAATTTTTGGTGGTACCTTGGACTGACAAAACACTGTGATCTCAAAAATTAAGAAGGCTATGATTTGGAAAACGCAAGGATGGAAGAAAACGTGAATTTTTTTGCCCAGGTTTTCCTGGTGTTTTTCCGATGCTGCTCCGAGTATTTTGCTGTTGATGTGTTTCTGGCATGCTGCTATCTGTTTGATTTCTGGACTTCTACGGCCGAGCACTGTCATTTTTTGGAAGGACGATGATGAATGCTGTGTTACAGCTGCCTCTTGGACGGTCTTTATGGCTACCAGAGGCTCCGCTCTTGTATCGAACCCGGCTCCTCGACTGATTTTTTATGCTTACTTGAGCAACCTGAGTCCTTCGCGGCTGTTTCCACTATGTTCCCCTCTCTACTTTCGTAGGTTTTTGTAATGTTTTTTCTTCTTAAGAATTCTAAATCTCTTTTGTTCATGAGATTTAGGATTTTAGTTCATAGGTCTTCTGTTTTTTATTTCTGCTTTTTCCTTTACTTGTAATTTTTTTCATATCAATGAATGGGCTCTGCCCCAAAATTCCCCAAAAAAAAAAATGAACAAAAAGTGGGATGACTTTCTTACTTCTTTTTAAAGCATCTTCTTTAACAAAGAATTAATTTTGTATAAAAAAACTGCTTTAAAAAGCAGTAAAAATGCTGTCTCAAATGAAGTCCAAGCTTTGTTTGGGAGGACTTTCTTATTGCTTCTTAAAATAGGATTAAAAAAGCTATCCCAAAAAATTTGCTGCTTTATGAAACAACTTTCTAGTAAAAACATTCTTGAATTGAAAATATTTGTACTAAAAAGTATTTTTATCAAATAGTAAAAATGTTATCCCAAACAAAGCCTTAGGACGGCTTTCTTACTGCTTCTTTTTTAATTTTTGTACTAAAAAGTTGATTTGAGAAGAAGTAAAAACCTGTCCTAAACGAACCCTTAGTCTTAGGAGCTTCTTGATTTTTGGGTGCTGGAACTATTTTCCACATCAGCGATTCCACGGAACCCGCTCAATCTTTTGAGAATCAAGCAATCACTTTTTTTTTTTTTTTTTTGTTAAAACCCACAGCAGGGCCTACGTGTTAAATCAAAATAAAGGTTACAAAGTCCATATAAGGGACCTCCAGCTCATTATTACTCAAAAGAGCTACAAAAAAAATCAAAATAAAGCCTAAGAGCCAGTGGTCCCTTTTCCTACGATTACAAAATAAATCAAAGCAAAAACAAGGGCTGCAAGAGGACAACACCCAAAAAAGGAAGAGCAGATTGATCTCGTTCAGAACATTCTTCCTGCAAAAATACCAAGCAAACCTCAAAAGACTTTGAAAAATATAAAACATGACAATGTTGCAATCTTCGATCTTCCAGAATTCATAGTTCATATGCCTGCAAGAAAAACTCCAAGAAACATAATTAATAAGATAGTATTTAAAGCAGCATTTAATCCCAATGTTATAAATACCGTTAAGCAGCCTGGTGCTAGCAACCTGCAGTAAACCCCTCAGCTGATGCACTAAAGTATTAACCAGACTAGGCTCCTTAATCAAATTAGACGTAGGAAAAAAGATAATCCTCTTACAGAACCCCAAAACAAACCAATCCAAAAAGAATAGACTATTCAGCAGCTCAGTAACATCAAAGTTATAAAAATTACAATAAAAATAAAGATTCAAAACAATAAAAGACCCTATCTGAATAATATAAACTCTGATCTACTGCTTAACAGAAGAAAGCCACTTAAAATTCGCCTACAGAAACTCATAGAGGAGCTACAAACCCCTAGCATTAACCCCAACACAAACAACCAGAATAAACTGGGCTAAAAGCAGACCGTCAAGAAAATAAACAAACAGAAAACCAGAGGAATCAGGAATGGCGGATGTAAGGTAACCCGTTTTTATCTAGTGTAATCATTCCTTTAAGTGGCATAAGCATATTAAGCGCATGATGCTCCAGAAAAACCTCACTATGAGAACAAAAATTAGCCAGCCAATCCGCACACGCATTTCCTTCATGGTAGATATGGGAAATAGTAAAATTGAGCATAGATAGAGCCATTTTAATTTTTCTGATAGTGTAAAAATCATGAGGGAAGCTAGTAGTGTTATTAGAGATGATATGGACAAAGAGTGATGATAAAAATCATGTTGACATTTAGAATACCTAATCTCAAGCATATTTGTAAGCCATGATACAAACCCAACAGCTTAGACGTCAAAACATAACAGGAAGTGAGGGGACCAAAAAAAAAACGGCAATAGGATTGCCATAATGGTTTCTGATAAGACTACCCATCCAGCATTAGTAGCAAAAATAGATCCTTCCGTGTTAAGTTTGACAAAAGGCTCACTGGGTTTAGGGTCATCGGTGTAAAGTTATCCTCAGTTTTAGGCTATAAAATTATAATTTAATTAAATAAAATCCTAAAATTTATGAATTGTAGAAAATGAATCGAACTATCCAAAACCTAGCTTTCTTTCTTTAAAATTCTTCCTCTCTCTCTCTCTCTCTCTCTCTCTCTCTCTCTCTCTCTCACTCACTCACTCATTGATTCCCTAAGGGGATGGGTTTCTGATTAAATGAAAATGATGTGGATTTCGATATTTTCATAAAATAAAAAGATTTGGGACATTAGTGCTTAACCCTACTGTGCCACAATATTCTCTACTAGAGAGCATGAAACACAACACTGACCTAGCACCATAATTTAAAATTATTATTTTTTCAAAATATTAGAGAGCTCAATCCCATAATATGCCTAACTTGGTGCTGGGAAACTCCCTTGGAAAAAATTTAAATTTTTCCATTCATACACATACACCACCAAGACCTGGTTTAGAATAGATTCAAACTATAAATTCTTAAAAAATTACAAACACATGCAGGAGGTGTAAATTCAAAAAAAAAAAAAATAGTAGATTAATTTTATCATAGTGGATCCAAACAAGTGAAACTATGCATTGCTTCATTGGGTATTAAAATCCTCCCCTTCTTAGGAAAATATCATATTGGATATTTCAAAACTCTTAACAATAAATCATATAATGTTATAACTGCCAAATCCTGGATATATTTTCTAAAGCAGCTTCTCTTTCTATTTTGTTCTTTCACTGGAGCTTGACCATTGAGATATGTTTTCTCCTCAAATTTTTAACATTGTGTGGCATAATTCTTTTTGGTTCATATATGTAGCTCAAATTTAGATGTACCTAAACTTAATATTTAGAAACCTGATTCTAAAAATTAGACACTCATTTCCTTAGAGACGTCACATAAAATATATTATGAATATCAGACATGTTCTCTAGTAACTATTACTTGTAAGTAGACTTTTTAGTCCTTTCAATTATCTCAAATGGTCCGACATACCTTGGACTCAGCTTTCCTTCCTTTCCAAACCTACTTAAACCCTTCATCTATCTGATCTTCTGATATAGAAAATCCCCTCTATTTTTGTCTATCCAGCACCATTGTTCATCTATCTCTGATTACATGGATTTTTTAGTAGGGTCATCAACTAAGGCTAGCCCAATAATACTCATCTCACCCACTTCTGTCTAAGACATTAGGGTTCGACACTTCCTACGATATAAAGCTTTATAAGGGGCTATACATATACTTGACTGAATACTATTATTGTAGGCAAATTTAATCCGAGAGAAATTAATTTACTAGATAGTCCTAAAGTCCAGAACTCATAATCTTAAAAGATATTTTAAAACCTGAATAGTCCTCTCAAATTGCTTATCGATCTAAAGATGAAAAGTTATTTTGAAATATAATTTAATACCCAGACCTTATTAAATGCTTTATAGCATAGAGATAAATGTGTCATCTCTAACAGAGAATATAAATTTTGTTACTCCATGCGGTCGGACAATCTCTCTTATAGTCACTTTTGTTAATTTATCAACTAATCAACATGTTGGATCAAAATAAAATCTATAGACTTCATCAAACGATATAATATAGCCCAAATATCATTATATAGTATAATCCATCATCACTTCTTCCCATTTTGATTATGGAATATATAAAGATTACAGAAGATCGCCTAATCACTGATACTCTACTTTCACAAACTATTAGGCTTTAAATTTTGAAACAAAATCTACATCATTTTTCTTCATTCCAAACTACCAGAATATACCATTGAGATCACTACACATATTGTTGCTCCTCGAATATATCATAAAACCTAAATAATGTGCTTTATGTAAAATCTCGCAACTTAAATCTCTAAAACTAAGAACCTGCAACTTGTCCTTGCCAAAGATAACTCCAAAATTAGATAATCACAATTAATATTTCTTACTAGGCATGATTTCATCAATTAGTTTTAGAAACTATACAGCTTTATGAATCCATTTTTTGTAGAGATAGTTGAATAAAAATTTAAGCCTAGTCACCATAATCCCATTCAACATGAACAATCACTTCTAACTCAAACTTCTTCATATACAGAATTATAAGACACTAAAAGTGAAAATAAGAAATGACACTATGTTTGTGTGTGTCTTTTGTAAGGATTTATGCATAAGTAGCACCTCTAAATGGTTATGTCCAAATAATTATTTTATATTAAGAAGCCAGTGTCCCCACATTAGATTGAAACTTCATAGCATACCACAAAATAGTTACTTGAATAATCATAGCTGGCCACAAAAGGATTTTATGACACGACAAGCTCAAAATGATAAAATTCTGTTCTTTTAATTTCAAGCAAAGAAAGATTTTTTTTTGTGAGAGGAATGAGTCTACCTAGTTCAATGAGTTTAACTTTGCTGAGTTCAAGAGGAGCAATATGACACTTGAGTCATTTTTCACAAACTACTTAATCTGATCAGATGTCTAGTTTTATAGGTATTAATAAGTAATGAACATTTAATGTTTAAGTATTAATTTTCAAATAATGGATACCGAGCTCTTTAGACAATTTAATTAATTAAGTCTCACATGTTTCATTAAACTCTAAGATTTTGATTAGCAACACATTGAAGTCACTTTGCTTGTTATGAAAAACACTGAATTGATTATGGCTTGTTAACACAAAATTTTCTTTGATCTTGCCCCTCATCTATGTTAATATACAAAATTTCTATTATTAAAAGTGCAATTTTTATTTAATAACTTAATATTACTGCATTAGAGGACCAACATTTTATATGAATGTTTTTCATTAATAAATGCATTGACAAAAATAGAATATTGTTCTGTATCCAGGCGATGTATTTTTATTGTTGCATCCTAGAATATTCACGGTGGCAGAGAAATATAAAGTTTTATTTCTTAGCTTTGTATGAAGATCTAACACACAAGCAGATAAAAGAGGGTGCAGCGTTCATAAGAGACACCAGAGTTTTTGCATGAAAATCCCTGAAAAGGGGGAAAAACTATGGGGCTTGACCTAATTTAAATGAATCCACTATTATTTGTAGTTGACTACAAATGAGGCCCTTCCTTGGCGAAAGGCCCGGGGTTGATGTAGATAATTTGCAGCATACTACATGGTGGGAATTTGAAGAATTAGTATTGAAATGTTCGTTTGGTCAGTGCAACAATAGTCAGCGGGCGACAAAGGTCGGAAAGACCGTAGTCTAACGCTGGAGGTCAAAAATATCGTTGTTTGGTGATAAAGGTCAGAAGGATTGTAGTCACCGAAGGAGGTCGAAAGGACTATAGTCGGTGAGTGATGGAGGTTGGAAGGACCGTAGTCGATGAGAGACGGAGCTCGAAAATACCATAGGCTAGTGATGGTGGTTGGAGGGACCAAAATTGATGATGGAGGTTTGAAGGACCGTAGTCAGCAGGCGGTTGAGGTTAGAAGGACCGTAGTCAGCGAGCGACATAGGTTGGAAAGACTGTAGTCTGGTAACGGTGATTGGAGGCACCGTAGTCATACAAGGAGGTTAGAAGGACCGTAGTCGGTAGGTAATGGAGGTTGGAATGTTTGTAGTCAGCAGGCAATGGAGGTCGAAAGATCATAGTCTGATGATGGTGGACGGAGGGACCGTATTAGTTGGACGACACTAGTAAGAAAAGATTATTATCTGGTGAAGGATGTATTGTCGTCTGGCGATGGAGGTCATAAGAACCATAGTTGGTGGGTGATAGAGACCAAAAAAATCATTGTACAGTGATGCCTGTCGGAAGGACCAAGTCAACGGACGATAATAGTCATAAAGACTTTTGTCTGGTGAAGAAGATTGCAAGGACCATAGTCAGCTAGCAACGGAAGTTGGAAGTCTAGTGATGGGAGGTAGTTTGGCACCGGGTAGATTTTTTACGAAAGTCATCAACGGGCAAAAAGTGCGCGACAAGCGAAAGTCCTGTGTCAAGTAGAAATCCGGTGATGGGTGGAAGTTTGGTGTCAGGTAGAAGTTCAACGAAAGTCCAGTGACTGGAAGAAGTCGAAGGATGAGTGAAAGTCCTACATTGGGAAGAAATTTGGAGACAGGAGAAAGTCTGGCGTTCGATAAAAATCCGTTGATGGATGGAAGTTTCTCTTTGGGTAGAAGTCCAACGAAAGTCTAGCGATGGGCAGAAGTTTGGCGATGGGCAGAAGTCTGATGTCAGGTAAAAATTTGGTGATGGTTGTTGGATAGATAGAAGTATGATGGCAGTCGGTGAGTGGGCAGTGGTCCGACAACGATCGGGCTGAAGTTCGGTGGTAGTCTGCAGTCGTGTGGTGGTCCGGCGGAACTCTGACATTTGGTGGTGGTCCCATAAAACACCAGCATCAGGTTATGGTTCGACAGAACTCCAGCATCAGGTGATAGTCCGGCCAAACTCCACCATCAACTGGTGGTCCGACAGAACTTGGGGCAGTGGTCAAGGAAGAGCTAAGGGGCAAGTGTGATCACCAATCTCTCTCTTTCCCTCTTACATGGATTCGCCGATGGTGGTACTGGAGCTCTTGAAGCCTTAGAGCTCTCTCCAATCTCTAGCCTAGAGGTCCCCTCATGTATATAGTGGGGGTCTATTTATAGATTTTCATGAATGCACTCCTCGTAAATATAGAGAAGATTTGGGGTAGGTTTCGAGTGCTACAGCAGATGGGTTGTATTGATTCCCCCGACCATAGAGAGTTTTTCAATTGATTAAGTGCCTTAACGGTGTCAGAATCTAGCGATCTTGGGCTCATTGGATTCGTCTCGCCGAGCTACTCGATTTGATTATAAGCATGTCATATTTCCAATATAAACTTTTCATCTAAAAAACCTTTGATCCTTCAAAATCTGGTTTGGGCCCCCGATTTGGACCCATCGGGGGACCCATTTGGGCTTAGGTTGGACCAATTTGGGTGTCATTGGGTTCCCCTTTTTGAGACTTTCAGTTTGACTATAAGTTTGCTTAAATTGGAATTCAGATGATCTTAAATTTAAATTTGAAAATTTTCAACTTTAATATGCCTTGAAATTCGTGCATGATCAAGAAGATTTTTGGTAACATATTAGTTATATAAAAATTAGATTAGTGAAAAATATTCCACATAAAATGTTTAGGACAAAATAAATAAGACTTTATAGGAAAGTGCCTAAAATAAATGAGACATTTAAAATGGATAATGCATAAACCATCTAAAATGATAAATGGAAGAAATAAGTGTCTTGGTATCATTATGGTTTTTCTTTATTTCAATTTGAAACTTATTAAAAGATCACAACAATTTAGTTTCTCAGAGAATCTACATATAATTTATATGATCAAATGTCTCATAAAAATATCATATAATCTTTGGAAGGGTGAACATTTACAAAAAATACATAAGACCAGAAGATTCATTGCTATTATACAATGAGCATTTTAGGAATTATTTTTAATTCATCGATTTAGTACAGAATTAAAGCTACCAAAAGAAAATATAACAATTTAAGCTTTCGTTCTAAATAATTGTGCATAAATTAAAGTATTCTAAAAAATGATTTAAGAAAATTTGGAAATGATTTGACAACATTATATTCAAATATAATTTCCCCAATTTCAAAATTAAAATTAAACAATGCATATTCACTAAAAAATATAGATTATTGGGCTGTTAAAAAGCTATACATGTAATTTTGGAAAATCAATTAAAGCTAATTTTGAAAGAACGTACTAATTAGTAATAAAGTGAACTAGCTAGGAGGAGAATATTAATTGAGGAAATGAATATTCGACTCTAGAAATTGAGTGTATATATATGAAGTTGAGGTATTTCAAGATTTGGGCTATAGAGAAGAACCATAAATAAGTTTGTCATATGATGTCAGGAAATTGAGAAATAAACAAATCCTAATAGTAAAGGTGCAGTGCAAGCGCAAAACATAAAGAGAACCAACGTGGGAGAAATAATTTGAGATGAGATTAATGTACCGTAATATGTTTACTTGACTGGAGTGTTAAAATAACAAGGATGATATTTTTTGAAAGAGAGGATTTTAATACCCACTACCATAATGTTACATCCATTCTAATCGAGCTTGATTTTTTATTTTTTTGGTTAAAACCCACTTTGAGGCCTACGCGTTAACACCAAAAAAGGGGATACAAGATCCTTAAAAGAAACCTCCAGCTCACTAATGCTCAAAAGAACTACAAGAAAATGCAAAATTATTCCTAAGAGCCGGTGTTTTCTTATCCTATAAAATACAAAATAACCTAGATACATTCTAGGGCTACGAGAAGGCAGCACCCAAAAAAGGAAGATCAAATTAAAACCATTCAGCACCATCTTCTTAGAAAAAGAATAATAAAAAATTGCGCGACTTAAAGAAGTCCATTAGCAAACACCCTGCAACGGAGGTGAATCCAAAGATCCATCGGCCAGTGCTGCACACAAAGATTGCTCCATCCAAAAATGTTAATTTCACAAATATAGATATTAAACCCAAAATTAAGTAAGATGAACATATTATAAATAAAAGGGATTAAAGAACTGCAAAACATATTGAAGATACCAGTGCCACAATTATTCTTGCTGTGATAATCCAAAATCTGATATGGCATCACCTAGGGTAACACTTTAGAATAAAGAAAAATAGAGTCTTTCACATAAGGCATAATCTGCAACCAGTCACCCTCCATTCTAATCGAGCTTGATAAGTCTTGCGCGATAGGACTTTAATATTTTCATTTTGTTTGAGTTTGAGAATGATCTAAATGCATGTGAAAGCCTGGACTCTATTATGAAGCATGTCTCAAGGGTTTGTATGCATAAAACATGATGTTAAAATTTTCCCTTGGGAGTGCTTTGGCACTGGACTTATGGGAGTTCCCTCTTGGGCTTTCACATTTTAATATGAATAGTGTCGGCGCAGAGCACCACACATTAGGTCAAATTTTTTATGAAAATACTAATTTTCACTTCATTTATATTTTGCCAAAAATAAAATTCTCTTTTAAGCTATCATATCCAGTAAAGAAAAAGGAGTGGGGGTTGAGCCAGGTTACATTTAGGAGAGTCGGGACTGGATCATCTGTCGAACCGGTCGGTCAGGTTTTGATTTTAAAAGCTTGCTTTTTTCTCCATTATGCCCTATTAAGAGTCAAATTCTCATTCAAATCATAACAAAAAAAGTCACTTCTAATACTTTCTAACCGCACGTCTTATTAGATCTGCCTCTACATTTCTTAACATAGGTCAAATATGATAAATATACTCTCCTAGTTAGGTCATTTGAAGGCCAATGTTTTATATGACCAAACTTAAGGCAACTTTAATCACATATGTCAGTGGAGCTACTCCAACCTTTTCACATATATATTACTTTTTTCATAAGGACTTATCCAGCGAAGCATCCTCATCTTTACAACACTTAAATTAATTTAATATTTTAGTTATTTGTTAATGGGCAGCAGGTTGCTTTTCCTCCATTAGTTAGAAAATGATCTCTAAAGCTAGTGTTAAAAGATAAATATAACTAATTTATCACAAAAATAATTTATTTTTATTATACCAATAAATACTTAATTATTTAATTATATATATATCTTTAACCTTTGTAATAGTATTTAATAGCTTAGTTGTAAAGAATGATAACACGATTCTTGAAATGAAAAAATACAGCATAAATATAGATCCATCCTAATATATAAAATATCAGAATATCGTATTCTTTTTTAAAACAAATAAAACTTATTAATTCGTAAATCAAATTTTTATCTATTAATTTAAATTTTTCACTCCTTCAAAAAGAGCACGTATTTAAAATGAAAAGTGCATTACAATATTGTATTGAATTTATATTAAGATTAATATTATATATAACATCAAAAGATTATATTATTTAAAATTTAAATCTAATAGTGATGAAGCTATTTTTATCCAAATTTAATCTAAATATCACAATGAATTATCTTCAATATTAAATTATAAGATTACAAAATTTCTCTAAACATTAAAAAAAGAAATAATAATCCGCCATCAATTTGAGAGTTTAAGCCTTGCAATGAACAAAAAATGAGGTTTAGCCTTAATAGGGGTATCAAAAATGGGTTGTGGGTCAGATTTGGGTCGAATCCAATATTGACTCGTTACTACTTGAAAAGACTTGAACCCAACCCATTTTTTCAAATGGATCAAAAATTGCAACCCGGAGCTCACCTACTACGTTACCAGGTTGACCCCAGTACCAAACCCAATCTGGCTTATTATCTCGGGTTGCAAGAGGGTCATGCACAGTGCTGGTGTCGTGGTTCGGAGAGCTGGGCCATGGGGTGAGGGTGCCACGCATAGCGCGGAAGCCACTAAGTGAGGTAATATGAGTGCAGTACGAGAGCGAGGTGAGACACTCGGGGTAGGGGTCGAGCTTGGCATTTGTGGCACAGTGCGTGTGTGAGATGGGCACTCAATGAGTGCACGAATGGGCATGCAGCGGGTAAAAATCGATTGACCTTAACCCAACCCAATTCTAAACGAGTAGAAAATTTGGACATGAATCGACCCATTCTAAAACGGGTTGACCCTAACCCCAAAAATTCATATCGGATTCGAGTCAGATTTTTGTGTCGTGTCAATTTTGTACACACCTAAGTCTTAGAAGCTTCTTAATTTTTGGTTGCTGAAACTATTTTCCACATAAGCAATTCTGATAATTGCATCATGATTAGTTACAACTTGCTTCAAGATTCTTTTTTTATTATTATTAGCAAGTAAGGATTTATTTATTACTGACTTAATGCTCAGTATTAAAATTATTATATTTGAATAAAATATTCATGCACTTAATTTGATTTCTATGTATATTCAATCAAATAACAAAATTAGCAATATAATGTTCAAGCATCTTTTTTTTCGGCTCTGCTATGGTTTCACCCTTGGCGTGTCGGCGGTGGCTGGGGATGCTCGAAGACGTCGTCTTTCGTCCAGTCTCTGCATGGGAGTGCTCTCTTCTCTGTTTTTATAAGATTTGCTTTCCTCTTTCTGCGTTTTGACCCGATTGTTTTCTCCTCCGGCCTTCTCCAGCTGGATGGCGGTCTGTTGGGTTGAGGACCCTGATTTTTTGGTTAGCTCGTTTAAATCTAGATCTTTTGTTGAGGCCCTCTCTGTTTCTTCTTCTTCGGAGAAGTTTCCTGTACTTCGGCATGGTTCTTTTCGAGGTTTACCGTCTTTTTGGATTTCTGAGGCTGAAATTTGTGCGCTTTCTGTGCCTTTCCAGTTTGCCTTAGTTAATTTTTTTCCCACGCGACGCCCGTCTCTGGATGCCATTCGATTTTTTTTTTTGCCCTTAAACTCAAAGCAGAGTTTTCTGTCACGGTTCTGGATCAGACGCATGTTTTGATTAAATTGGCTAATGATCTTGATTACAACCGTGTGTTTTGTCATCGTTCTTATATGGTGAACAATTGCTTCATAAAAATTACAAGTGGTCGCCTCTTGTGGACATTGGCTGTGAATCACCGGTCATTCCAATTTGGGTTTCCTTCCCTAAACTGAGACCTCATCTCTTTACTCCCCGCATCCTTCACGCATTAGGTTATATGTTCGGTAAACCACTGAAGGTAGATTCGGCCACTTCGGTTGGATCTAGACCCTCTCTTGCGCGTGTTTTAGTCGAACTGGATGTGACTAAGATCTATCTAAATCAGATCTGACTTTGGTCTTGAGGAGTCTGGGTATATCCAGAAAGTGCAATTAGAAAGTTTCCCTGCATTTTGTGAGTCTTGCAAGTATCTGGGACATCTTAAGGGTCACCGTGCCCCCTCTGCTATGCATACTTTTAACTCTAATCTTCATTTAGCTGAGAATGTTAAGCCTCTTGTTGATGGCATTTTTGAGGTTCAAGTTGCTGAGAACCAGAAAATGGCTGAGAATGAGTTGAGTAGGAATCCTGTATGTGTGGTGCCTCCTCTGGATTTGGTTGTTTCGACCCCTGTGGTTCTTGAGGAGTTTTCGGATGAATCTCCCCTTATTCAAGTTTTGTTGCCTCTGGCGGATGAAAATGTGCTTCCTAATAATGAGGAGGGTTATGTTGTGGATGATCCGTTTACGGTTACTATAGGGAATGATAAAAATGATACTGCTCTTGTAAACTTTGATTTAGCTATGGTGGAAATTGGAGTGAATGTTTTATCTCCAAATGCGTTGCCTTTTTTTCCCCCTGTTTCAGAGCCGGCTAGTGATGTGATTTTGCATTTGGAAGGTCCGGTGGTTGTAACTCCGTCGTATGGTGTAGAAGGTGCATGTGATCCGGCTGTCAATAGTTTAATTGATGTCCCTGTACACTTGGTCGATTCGCAAACTTTGGCCAATCGATTGGGTGATATTTCGGGATTGGAGGTTAGGAATCATCTTAATTGGTTGAATGGTTCGTCGGATTGTGATTATGAATCCTAATTTTCTGAATGTGGCTTGACCTCTCCGGATTTTTGTGGGGGTTCTGACCCTGATAACGATTTCACTCTGGTTCATGCTAGACCGGCTTTATCTGTTGCATCTCGGGGGAGATTTCGTGGGAGAGGCCGACGTAGACGTTAATATGCTTGTGCTCTATGTTTTTTCCCTGTTCTCTTTATGGTTTTATGTGCGTGTTTGCTGCTCGATTTGTTGATGCATTGGATTAAGGGCTATGATGTGGTCAGGGCTCGCGTCACTGTCGTCTTGCTGGTGACAACCTTTGGTGTGGTTTTTTTCGGGTCTGTTGGTAGTTGGTCGATGTTTCCATCTTACTGGATGGTCAGTGCGTGGCTTCAAGGTCGCTGGAAGCCTTGGCCAATTACTGAGCCCGCCTTTTTTTGTTGTATTTTCCTCTTATTTATTTTTTCCTTCTCTTCTACTGTTGTAACCTTAGCTTTTTTATTTATTAAATTCTCTGTTTCTTAATATATATATATATATATATATATATATATATATATATTACACGGTCAATAATTTTTTACTTTGATTTATATTCTCTAATTGGAAAATGCTTTTCCACACTGTTTAAAGTAAAATCCTTGAAGGAGTACGGTTACATGCCTTATAAAATTTAGAAAAATTCCATTCAAAGATTTTAGTTTAATCAGAATGGAAAAGCTTTTTCCAATTAGAGAATATAAATCAAAGCTAAAATATATTATGCGTGTAATCTATATATAATTATAATACCTATTATTTTTTTTTTTTACTTATACAATATTATACCTTTATATATAATTATCATTTTAAATGATTTTTTTCCAAATTTAGTAATTTTAATACTGCGCATAAAATCAGTAACAAATACATTCCTACTTGCCAACGAACCGCTTATTCTTTAAAGCAAGGCGGGATGCTCGCATGTTTTTTAAGTGTAGCAATCGGACGTTAGAAAGATTCGCTTAATCTAATTTGTTTAATTAGAAAGATAATTAAGACCTCGTTTGGATTATAATTAAATTTTTTTTGTGTTACTGTTTATTTACAAATAGATAATCCAGTATATATATATATATATATATATATATATATATATATATATATATATATATATATATATATATATAAGGAAAAAGAAAATTTTATTCAAAAATAGCAAAAAGGTTACAGCAGAGTACAACAAGCCAAAACCACGTGAAAGACAACAAAGAAATAACAAAGAAAACATTAAAAAGGGGAGAAAACTAGGCAGAAGGGACGTTAGGCTCAGCAAAAGCCCAGACTGCGAACAACTCCAAATTCGGGCACAGACTGTCCAGAGGAGTGAAAGAGCCAACCACCATGAAAAACCAGCCATTCGCCATCACCGCCAAAACAATCACCACATAAGGTTGCCAACTAGCCACGGATTGGAGCGATGAGCCCGAGCCACATCATAGCCCAGAAACCGCAAGCCACCATAAGCATAACCCGCAAAGACACGAGAATTCACAATAAGGAAGCACAAAAACACCAACAAAGCAGTCACACTCTCAATTATTTCCGTTCCCGTCTACCCCTGCCGCGAGAGGCAACAGAAACAACCGGTAGGTCCTTAAGTAAAGCAATCATACTAGGAGGTTCATCCTCCCCACTAGCCTTCGAAGATTAGTCAGATGAGCAATGAAGCCAATCAAGTTGGTGCCTGACAGGCTCCCCCGAAATGGTACCCACATGATCAACTTATGCCTTAGGAGAAACCAAATTAACCGTGATTTCAACAAATTGTCCATAAACTTTATCAATAGGCGAGCTAGTAACGGGAGAAGCATCCACACTGTTAACACCCACAACATCACAAGAATCAACCAAACGATCAGACGAAACAGGAGGGTCCAAAACACCACCAGACCCAAGAAGCCCATGCAAAGTGGATGGGGCAGAGTCCAAACAGGGACTTGAATTAACAACACAACCCACGCACCCATCGGAAATATCACACACCCGAGAATCTTGAGCAACGGTCAACACTCCACCGGTTGTAGCACCCACAACCTCAGAAACAGATTTAACACCCTCAACAACAAGCGTATTAGAAACGGCAGCCACCTCACCACCAGAAACCAAATCAACTAACGGTACATTTTCACAGACATCACACCGAGAATCCACCAAGAAATTATTCACATTGAAATTAACTAAAGAATCATCCATCTGCACAGTTCTAGTGACCTCCTCCGAAGGAAAAACCGCAGACTCTTTAATCAACAGAGCCCTAGGAAACACACACACAGTAGTGGGTTTAACATAAATAAATTGGTCAGATTGAACGGGAGAAAAAGCAACAACGGAATCCGGAATAATAGAATCCTTGTTCGACACCTTAGACTGAAACGGGATGTTAGTCACCAGACGACAATTACCAGAGGGATGTCCAAATTTCTTTCACGAAGAGCGAAAGGGAGGGGAATCCTCCAAAATGACTTGCTGGACATAACCAGACGACTCAGGGCCTACCCAGACACTATTAGGATAGGTTTTAGTAACATCCAATTCAACCAACACGCGAGCTAGTGACGGCCTGGACCCAATAAAGGTAGCAGTGTAGATTTTAAGGGGTTTGCTAAAAATCAAACCCAAGCCGTGAAGAATGTGGGGAGAGAAGAGATGGGGGCGAAGTTGAGGGAAAGACACACAAATAGAGACAATCGGTGACTCAACCCCGATATCCACAAGGGGAGAACACTTGGTAAGCTTCATGTAACAGTTATAAACCAAGTAAGATCCATGGGAGAAAACTCGACAATAATCAAGATCGTTTTTAAGCTTAATGAGTATATTCGTCGGGTCCAGCAAAGTTATCAAAATTCACCATTCAACTTCAAATTAAAGAAAAAATGGAGAATAGAGTCTAGGGACGGTCGTTTAGAGGGGAAAAAATTAGAAACAAACGAGAAGAAGAAGACCCCTCTAAAAAACCAAGGTCACAAAGTTTCGGAGGCATACCGGCTGCCGCCGGCAAAACCCAAAATAACAAATGCTAGATCAAACCAGAGAGGGGGAAGAACTTCCCTGAAGGACGAAAAAAGAAAGGCGCCACAACGAAAAAAGACCCCAGCCACAGGAAATCAACGGAGAGAGCTAGGGCATTAGCCCTAGCAAAGCGGGAGCAGAGCAGAGCAAAAAAAAAAAAAATCCAGTAAATATATGTTTTAATTAATTTATTATAACTTTTCAATGAAAATTCATCATATATGTTAAATCTTTTCAAAATGTTCATTTACGGTATTGTAAGTTGTAATATTCTTGGTATAAGTACATTAAAGCTAAATATTTTACTTAATTATTGGTAGAAATTTATCTTTTTTACTATTATTTACATATTACAATTGTATATTTAAGTAATTAAATTATATACATATACACACACAAACACAGTACACATATATGTATAAAAAAAACTAGTTATAATTATAAGTTAAAAAATTATTTTTAAAGTACTTGTAGCAAGTATTGTAGCTTGCCAAAATCTTCATGGTGGTAGAGAGACAAAGAGCTTTATGTCTTAGCTTTGAACGAAGGTTCGACACTCACATATAAGAGAGAGGGGTGCAAGAGTCAAATGAGACACCAAGATTTTTACGTGAAAAATTTTAAAAAGAAAAAAATAATGAGGTCTATCCCAGTTAAAATGACTATACTAGTGTTTATAGTTAATTACAAATGTTGCTCTTCCTTTAATGAAGGTCTTAACGCAATGTTACAAAATTTTCATCACTCAAAGCACATTGCATAGTTAGACTTGGAAGAATCCAGTGACACGAGAGTTATTCTCAAGAGAACTTTGGCATGTTGTTTCGGTTGATAGTACTTTAGTGGAGTGATGGAAGGTCAGTGTGACCGTAGTTGGGTGACTGAGGTATAAGGGACCATTATCAGGTGATAAAGGTATGGGGTACCATAGTTAGTGGTTGACCGTGGATAGAGGGAGTATAGTTGGAGGGCGATATAGATTAAAGGGATTATAGTCAACAGGCAACAAAGGTCGGAGTGACCATAGTCAATGGGCGACGGAGGAAGTAGGTGCTTTAGTTGGGTGAAAATGGTTATAGGGACCGTAATCAGGTTACCGAGGTTGAGGAGACCGTTATCTGGTGACATAGGTCAAAGGGACCATAGTCAGCAGGTGAAGGTCAGCGTAGGGATCATAGTCGGGCAACAATGGTCAAAGGGACTATATTCAGGTAACTGAGGTGGAGGGAACTGTTATCTAGTGGTAACTGTCATAGAGACCATAGTCAATGAGCGAAAGAGGTTAGAGAGACTGTAGTTTACGAGCGACAAGGATCAAAGGGAATGTAGTCTATGAGAGATGTAGTCAAAGGGATCATTTTTGGTAGTGATGGTGGTTGAAAGAATCCTAGTATGTGAGCGACAGTGGTCGAAGAGAATGTAGTTTTCATGTGATGATGGCCATAGGGATTATAGTAAGTGGATAATGGTGGTTGTAGGGACCGTAGTCGAAAGGCGTCTGTGATTGGAGGGACCAAAATCGATGGCAGATGGTGGTCAAAGGGACCATAGTCGAGCGGCTAATGATGGTTGGAGGGATCATAGTAGGCAAGCGATAATGGTTAGAAGAAGGTCTGACGGTGGCTGCCGTACAAAGGACCAGCGATGCTGGTCAAGTAGAGGTCCAACAACGATGGTCTTATGGCGAGAGTTCACCAATGGTTGTACAGGAGTGGAGTTCTGAGATTCTGCAAGCCTCAGAGCTCTCTTGGGTCTCTAACCCAAGGTCTAAGCATCAAAAGGTTTTTTCTCATCTTCATGTGAGAAAAGGGAGTGCATTTATAGATTTTAGGAGTGGCATGCCATATAAATATGAGAAGATCTAAGATAAATTCGGAGTGTTCCATCAGTCGACTCATAATATCACGTAGTACTTATTTAGCAATTAAGTGTCTGAATGATGTTAGAATTGAGCGATCTTTAGCTTATTGTATTTGTCTCGTTGAGCCGCTTAATTTGATTATAAACATGTCATATTTGGATATCATTTAATTAACACTTTGAAGTTTTTAAGCATGCTCTAAAACCATGATTTGAGCCCATTTAGGCTCAAATTGGATGGATTTTGGAGTCGCTGGGTTTGACTCACTGATACCTTAATTTTGTTGAAATTAAAGTTAGGATGGTCCCGAATTTAATTTTAAAATTTACCAACCTGAATATGCTTTAAGATTCGAACTTGATAAAAGAAATTTTATGTGACATATTAGTTGCCTCCTAATTTTTAAATATTGAAGCTCACAAAGTTTGAAAATATGTTTCTTTAATTTACATTTTAAATAGTTGGTGAAGCAAAATTATAATATTTCGGAGAATTATGAGGTGTGACTTCTCCCTTGATATAAAAGTGGACCTTCGCTCGGGGGCCGAAAACCATATAAAATATCTTTAATTATAATTTTAACTTTTTGTGATGCCGGACATCAATTTGTGGAAAAGAAATGTTTACAATTTGACTCCAAATCTTTTATAATGGCTTGAAATTGACTGTAAACGTTCAATTGAGCTCTGAAAAATGTAAAAATAAAGATCAAAAAATTTATAAAAAAAAAATAAAAAATAAAGATCGTCGGAACCATGAAAATGTCTAAATCGAACTGTCTTGGTCAAAAATCACATCGGAAGGAGAGTTGACTTCCGATTTGGCAAGCTGCTAGAACAGCCGCTATTTGTCACATATGGCATCAGTAATGCCTACCCGCACGCATGACACATGTGTTTTGCCGGTAAAAAGGGCCTACGATTATCATCATTTGTAATCAATGATAAACACTAGTGAAATCATTTTAACTAGGTTAGGCCCATGGTTTGCCCTTTTTCAGGATTTTTCACATAAACTTTTTTGTGTCACCTATAATTCTTGCACATCTCTCTCTTATTTGTGTGTTTATTTTATCTTTGTACAAAGCTAGAAGAACTCTTCACTCTTACCACTGTGAATATTTTTCCACGTAATTGTATGGAATTTTTGTAAAAAACCATCTCTCAGCCACCCAACTATGGTCGCTCATGCAATCATTGCCCGTTCGACTACAATCCCTTGGACTTCTATCAATTGGATATAGTTGTTTATACCTCCATCTCCCATCGATTATGATCCATGGACCACAGTCGATCAACTATAGTTTTTAGACCACCTTCTCCCAACAATGATCTTCCTGACTTTTGTCTCCCACTTACTTTAGTCCTCTAACCACCAATACCCAACTACTATCCCACCAACCTTTTTTATCTTGACAATGATCCCTTTAGACACAACCAACAACCATGGTCCTTCCAATCACTGGTGTCCACGAACTATAATCCACGAACTACTATTATCTGACTACGATCAATAGACCACCATGACCAATTATACTTATTAAAACCTCTATCGTCTGTCTATGATCCCTCAAATCAACGTCATTCAACTTGATTCCTTCGATCTATGTCACATTAATATAGACCCTTCAACCACCATTGCCCGACAATAGTCCCTCAAACCACCATTGCTCAAGTATAGTCCTATCGACCAAATATATTGTCCAATGATATCATAAGAATAGCTCTCATGTTGATTTATTCCTCTAACTCTAAAAATGTGATGTGCCCTAAAAGATATATATTTATATATTGTGCCAATACCTTTCCTTGTGTAAGGGCATTATTTGTAATCAATTGAAACCACTTGTGTGGAATTATTTAACTAGGCAAGACCCCATGAGTTTTCCCTTTTTTAGGGTTTTCTATGTAAAAACTAAAGTATATATTACAACTCCTACAACCTCTTCTCTTATTTGTGTGTGGGATTTTTGTACAAAGCTAAGGCATTAAACTTTCCATCTCTCTACAATCATGAAGGTTCTAGTATGCAATAATAATA
The DNA here is from genome assembly GCA_016618105.1 of Dendrobium huoshanense. NCBI lineage: Eukaryota > Viridiplantae > Streptophyta > Magnoliopsida > Asparagales > Orchidaceae > Dendrobium > Dendrobium huoshanense. Next base: position 34,709,387 of record CM028357.1, read on the forward strand.
ATAATAATAATATAATAATAATAATAATAATAATAATAATAATAATAATAATAATAATAATAATAATAATAATAATAATAATAATAATAATAATAATAATAATAATAAATGGGATTTGCTAATGTATAAGCAATCTACCCCTCAAAGTTATATACTTTTACCAAACAAATTTTAATAATAGAAGCTATAGAAGACTAGTACTACGAATCATCAAACATTGCAATAGAGAGCTACAAAAAATGTCTAAAAAAGCCGCAAAAGTCACATACCAAATCAAAAAAAAAAATAAAAATAATAGTGACACATTTGATCACAAAATAATGCATAAACAGAGCAATAGAATCGGGAATAATGGCAGTGATGGAAGAAAAGATTAGGGAAGTCAACAATAATAAACAATCATGAAAAGTTGGGGGAGAAGAATGCTATAAGAAGAGAAACAACCATCAACTTGAATAGCTAGAGTGATTTAGAATGCTTCTTTTTGTGGTTAATCATGTTGGCTTTTTAGAGTTGAAACTTTTAGGTGCAATCAAAGTGTCTTAAAATATAAGTTTTAGAAGAACTATGTTAATGCTTAAGAAAAGCATATCTTGCACTTAAACTACTATAATTAACACATTTATTAGTGAAGAGAATGTTTCTTCTTTTAGGTTCCTTTCAAGTTCCTAAGAAATCCCACACTAAAATGCATCATCACTTCTTTCCAATTTGACTATGCAATTCATAACAGTTGTAAAAAATCTCTTAGTCATTGATTTTCTTCTTTCACAACATAATAGACTTCACATATCGAAACAAAATCTGTATAATTTTTGTTTAATCTATGCCACTATAACATACTTAGTCAAAGATTTTCTGCTTTCACAAAATAATAGACTTCACATCTTGAAACAAAATCTGTAACATTTTTCTTTAATCTGTGTCACTAGAGCATACCCTTGAGGTCAATGTACATATTGTTGCACCTTGAATATATCATATAGTTTAATTAATGTGCTTTGTGTAAAATCTCTCACCTTAAATCTCAAAATTTAGGAACCCACAACTTGTCCTTGCTAAAGATGGCTCAAAAATCAGATAATCACAATTTGTATTTTTTAATAAACCTAATTTGGTCAATTAGTTTTGGATACTGATCTCTATCTGACTTAAAGGCTTTCTAAATCCTTTCATGTAGAAATGATTGAATAATAACTTGATCTAAGAGACCATAATCAAATTCAACAAGAGCAATCACTTCTAATTCCCTCATATGTTGAATTAGAAGATATCAAAAGTAAATAGAAGGGTACACACTCTATATTTTTTATATGTGTGTGTATGTTTAAAAGGTACACACTCTACATTGAAGTCATTTTGTTTGTTATAAAGAACATTGAATTGATTATGGCATGTTAAAACAAAATTGCTACTGATCTCGCCATCCATCTGTGTTAATCAACGAAATTTTTATTGATAAGAGTTTAATAATAATTTGTTTGAATACCTCAATATTACTACATAGTCTACATTAGAGGATTGGCATTTTGTATGAATGTTTTTTTCTGAACAAATGCATTGACAAACATAGATTATTATTATGTAACCAAGCGATATAATGTTATATGAAAATAAGATTAATGAAAATCATTCCACAATAAAATGTTTAGGGTTAATTGAATAAGGCTCTATAGAAAAAAAGCCTAATATAAATGTCATATTTAAAATGCATAACACATCAACCAACTAAAATTATAATTGGGAGAAACTCAATAAAAGTTCTTACTAATTTTTTCTCTATTTCAATTTGAAACTCAATAAATGTTCACAACAATTTTGTTTCTGAGGGAATATACTCGCAATTTATTTGGTCAAGTGCCTCGTATAAATATCTTATAAGCTTTGGAAGGGTGAACAATTACGGAAAACATATAAGAGCAGAAGATTCATTGTTATTGTATAATGAGAGCATTTTAGGAATTATTTTTAATTCATTGATTTAATATAGATTTAAAGCTAGCCAAAGAAAAAATCAACAATTTAAGCCTTATTTTCAAAAATAGTGCATAAATTAACGTATTCTAAAATTGATTTTAAAAAATTTGGAAATGATTTTACAACAATATATTCAAATATATTTTCACCAATTTTATATTCGTTGAACAATATAGATTAATGGACTGTTTGAAAATCATACATGTAATTTTGGAAAATTAATGCTAATTTTAGAATAAAAAATAATTAATTAATTAAGTGAACATGGAAGAGAATATTAATTACAAAAATTGATGTCCGACTCAAGAAATTGAGTGTCTACTGATGACAATGAGGTATATAAATATCTGAGCTATAGAGAAGAACCATAAAAAAAAAAATCATATGATGTCTTGAAACTTAGAAATAAAATGATCCTAATTGTGAAGGTGTTTGGTAAGAACAAACCTGAAAGAAAGCTACTTGGAAAAAAGAATTTGAGATGAGATAGATGCACCCTAATTTTTTTCATGAGTTGACTGTTAATATAATAAGGTTGATATTTTTTTGAAGAGATGATTTTAATACCTAATACAATATTATTACACCCATTCTGACCTTGCCCGATGAGTCTTGTGTGATGGAACTTCTATATTTTTCATTCTGTATGAGTTTGATAATGATTTGTATGCATGCATGTGAATGCCTGAACTCTATTCTGAAACATGTCCCGAGGCTATGTATGCATGAAACATGAAGTCTAAAAATTTTCTTTAAGAGTGCTTTGGCACTGGGTTTGGGGGTGTTGCGGCATTAGGCTCTTGGGCTTATCCATTTTAGCATGAATAACGCGAGTACAGAGTGTCGTTGTTTAGAATGCCACAATATTAGGTCAATTTTTTATAAAAATATTAACTTTCTTTTCACTTCTATTTAAGCAAAAATCAAAATATCGTTTAAGCTCTCATTTAGAGAGGGGAAAGGATAGATTTTAGAGAGAGAAAGCTAGTATCGGGTGATTTCTATCTTTTATCTACTATCGGCTCTGTTTGAAAGTTGTTCGAATTGAGGTATGCTACATTTTGCTTATCTCAATTTTAATATTGCTAGAATTTTTAGATTTGTTTTTGTAAAATTATAAATTTACAGCGTGGATAACTTTATATCCATTAATCATTCACTGTTTCACTTTTTGTGTGTTATAGATACAATAGTACATGGCATTTTAACTTTTTTTTTTATATATAAATTTCACCATGTAAACTAGAAAATGATCAAATTTTAGGAAATTGGAATCTTTTTCCTACTATTTCTTGCAAAATTGTAGAACCAATCGATGCCCTAGCTTCAATTTTACCATTGACGTCACTTGTGAGTAGCCTCAAAGTTATATTAACAGTGACAAGAACCTTAGCTCTCGCCTTCAGGATCCAATATATGTTCTTCCCTCTTGATTTCACAGGAAATCCAAAGAGAAATGAGGTAGAAGCTATCAATCTCGCACATTCACCCACCTTCTCTTCCTCAATCTCATGCTCTTGCTCCTACCTCTCAGTTCATACATTCCTTTCTCATTTTTGTCCCACATGCTCTTAATAAAGAGAAAAAACAAAATACAACAATGAGACCATACCTATAGCTATAAAAAAAGCTATACATGAGAGAAATTTCTATTAGTTGTAAAATATGAATCAGAGAACTTATTTAATTCAAATTAGTTTAATTTTAAAAAAAATTGAGCTTTGATTCATTAATTAACAAAAACATCAAAAGTTTACTAAAGAACTTCTTATGATAAACAAATATTGGGAATATGATCCAATCATTTCATACATGAACTAGAAATTATGCACCATAATATTTTTATCATTAAAAATATATTTATAGCCATCTTAATTATTATCTTAACAGTTTTATGGTTCAAGAAATGTTTCAACTCTTGAATAAAAATTGGCTCAAGATATTCTTCTAATTCGAATTCGAGGTTAGCAATTAGTTAATATTGGACTGATTAACAAGTGCTGTACTCTTTATTTTTTTTATTAAGTGGCTTAATATCAGTTAATATTATTACTTTTTAGTCAATTAGCTACTAGTAATTAGTGTGATAAATAGAAAAAGTTGTGAGAAGATGTTAGCCTTCTGAATACATTTTATTTTAAGTATGAAAATCTCATGAAGAAAAGCCGGCAAAAGAATTTTTGATGCATTTTGATATAACTAACAAGTGCATTGATGGCACCTTTCAATGAGTAATCAATACTTTTTGAAACATCGATTTTCTTAACCAAATGAAAGATCAATATTTTTGTTACATTTGTTTTCTTAACAAAAAGTTATTGAAAAAAAAAAATATTGATTACTCATTTTGTTGAGAAAATAAATGTTTTAAAAGATTTTGATTACTTATAGGAAAGCTCCCATCAAACACTTGCTAGTTATATCAAAAGATATCAAAAAGTTTTTTGAATGGGTTTTTGATTTGAAGTAACAAGAGTGTTAAAGTAATTCAAAAATAGGAATTTTTTGAATATTGAACTTTGGCAGGAAGTAAAAACTTTAAACTTTTTAGAGTTACCATTTAGTTCAATCTTGGGGTATTTCAAAATCATTAGATTTAGGAGTTGTTTGGTATACAGTATTAGGTGGGTAAAGTAAAACAAGTACACGTATTTGCTAAATTAAGTTGTTTGGTTCATTTTTAGCAGAACAAAAGGTAACCATGGGGGCTGAGGGGTTTGAATAATTTGAGCAATACTTGCTTCATGAACTCTGTATTGCAGGCCTTGTTGCATACACCACCATTGAGGAACTACTTCATGGGTGATCACCACAAGCGGAAGCGCTACAACAACTGAATTGACAGATTAAGGTTTTGCTGACAGAGGAGGAGGAGAAGGGCTTTGGCAGTGGCTAGTGGGGGAGAAGGCCCGTGCTTGGCTTATGTTGTAGAGGGAGTGTTCTTGGATGTGTTTGTTAATGAGGCATCTTACAATTGCTTTTAGATCTTCAGAAATTGCGTTGCAGGAATGAACAAAATAAAAACTTTAACCTCACTAACAAGCAAAATCAATCATCAATTTACATTTCCAAAAAACCTTATTTCCAACTTTTTTAACATAACAATAAGCACAATCCCATCAGCATTCTATCCACAGACCAAAATCTATCAACATCTAACCTGTAAAGAAACCTCGTAGAGCTATATGGCTTCCGGTCGCCAGAAAACACATCCAAGAACACTCCCTCTACAACACAAGCCAAGCACGGCCCTTCTCCCCCACCAGCCACCGCCAAAGCCCCTCCCTCCTCCTCTTTCGGCAAACCTCTCGCTTGTGCTGAGCACCCAGAAACAAGTTCCTCAATGGTGGTGTATGCAACAAAGCCTGCAATACAGAGTTCATGAAGCAAGTATTGCCCAAATTATTCAAACCTCTCAGCCCCCATGGTCACCTCCGCAGTGAGCAAGCCCAAAAGAATGTCGCTGAACTGTTTGAAGTCTGATCCCATAGGAAGAGAATGTCGTCGAATGAGGCGAAGAAGCGACTATCAAAACTCTACTTCGAGCGATACAGGCGAATGCCGAACAGGGAAGAAATAAGCGGGGCAAGGGCCAAACGTCGACGAAGTACTTTGAGAACAAGAAAACGCAAATCCTAAACAGGCCTATCATGTCCTAAACAGGCCTGACGGTATATATTCCCTTTTAGTATCAAAAGAATTCACCCCCAGTACTACAGATTTGCTGTTTTTTATTTTTGCAAAAATTTGGGCTTAGCCCGTATATTAACTCAACAAAAGGTTACATCAGAAAAGTAAAGAGCTACAAAATTTGGCCAAAAAAATAAGGCCAAGCTAGGAAAGCTTCAAAAATACACTGCAAGAGTAGAAAATACACAAGTGTGAATACCAAAATAAACTCCAGTCACCCAAAAACCAAAATAGAGCTCCCAGGCCCGAACTTGGACTCAGATATAATAACATTATATCACAGTAAACACATCCCTGGTTGCCCGTAGACCGTCCAAGGGAAGTAGAGGGAGCTTCATCATTGTCCAGGAGGGCAGATCTGCAAAGTACTCGAAGGGTCTGAATCCATAGGGACATCAACAAAAGTAGAAGATACCCTAGTAGCCACCTTATAATTTTTCTAGGAGATCCAAAGCACTTTTCCATTTCACAATCTTCTCAAACAAAACTCTTTTAATACATAACAATAAAGAGGTATAACATTGGGAATTGTTCCCAAATCTCCTGTTATTCCTCTCTTTCCAGATGTAGTAAATAACACAGCATATCACCAGGTTAAAGAAGTTGTTCACCTCACGTTTGCCTTTGTAATTCCCGTTTAACCAATCAAATAGCTACAGAATAGTTGGCCTAAGGAGGAAACTATTCATACCAGGAATAATAGCAACGAGAATAGAGAAAGAATAGGTACATTCAAAGAATAAGTGAGAGACCGATTCATCATATTCATTGCATAAGCTACACATACTCGGGACCTGGATATTCCTAACAAGAAGAGTATCAGTAGTCTTGAGTCCCCCAGATAAAGCATGCCAAGCACACATAGAATGCATCAGCAGTCTTCTTGATTTGCTATTTTATTTTCCTTTATGTTATTACCGTACACATTTTAGCTTTATGTTTGCTTATATGTGTTATAGTACAAATATATATATATTTTTTAATTATATTATATGTTTATTGAAAACTTTATTGCCAGACATACTTACGTAAGTATGTCAATAAAGTCTTCAATATAAATATACTATAATTAAAAATAATATAAATATATCATATATATTTGTACTACTGTATATAACAGATAAACACAAATTTATATTTCTAACTAAATATGATGTACAATTTTGTAAAAATGTCAATGAAGTTTTCAATTTAAGTATAGTATGATAAAAAATAACATAAGTAAATCACAACTATTTGTACTACTATAACAGGTCAACACAAACTTAAATAAATAATTTGAAAGGTCACCAAAAGTTGCATTGAGCTTTAAATCTTAAGGCATGTTCAATTTAGAAACTTTAAATTTCAAAATTAGGATTATCCAAACTTAAATTTCAGCAAAATTATGATCAAATTGGACGTTTAGACAATACGAATGCAACGATACTAAAATTGGTTCAATCTGAGTCCCAATGACCCAAATCAAGGGGCCGAAGCATAATTGGAAACTTCAAAACATTAATTATATGATAAAATTATGTCCAAACAAGGCTTGCTTCTAGTTGAATTGAGCGGCTCGATGAGAGGAATCTAACGAGCCCATGATTGCTTAATTTTGAAATCATAAAAGCACTTAAATGATGAACAAACAGTCCATGATTGGACGAATCAATATGGGTCGTCTAATGCAACACTCCAAATTTTCTCTATAATTACAAGGAATACCACTCCCAAAAATCTCTTAATATACCCCCACTCTTTACATAAAGAAGAACTTCGGATGAGGTTGGGACCTTAGGCTGAAGATTCAAATGAGCTTTAAGGCTAAAATCCCATAGCTCCACCCAAGCATCACAGTCAAACAACCCTCTCCGCCCTAAAGCCTCTAGAACACCTTCAATGGCTAATTGTCATAGGACATCCATTGGGTTGAAAGTCTCCTAAATTTCTCTTCTTACTAAGGATATTCTTCATGAATTTGGTATAGCTAGGCATTTACTCTAAGGCTTCTATAAATGGCATATTGATGGTTAATTTTTAAACACTTCTAGAATTTAGAGAATTACATATATTGGTTTTATTTCAAAAGGTTTTGAGGAATGGGTGGTAGTGGTGGTCTATCTATAATATTTCTTATGGGGTTATCTTCATTCTCCTATAATATAGGTTATTATACTATTTTGGTGGATTTTATAGATGGTTCCCCATATTTTTACTCCTCAAACTTATCCTTCTCCCTAACCACCACCTCTAACTCCTTACCACTCATTTATTTGATGGCTTTACATTATGGAATTGGGGTCATTAGATAGTCCAAAAAGGCTCTCATCTACTAGCATAGGTGATCCATGAGTTGTTCTAACTCCAAGATGATCTAATATCTTAGAAATGAAAACTATTTGGAATGGATAAATCATCATACTTTTAGACATTGGCTACTTTTTTAGGATTGACTCCTACTAAAGGCCATTGTAAGTTATTAGTGGTCATCTCTGTAATTAAAGCATTATCTTCATTGAAGGGCTTTGACATTAATGAACCTCTCGCTACAGCATTTAGGATGGACCTAAGAGATCCTATTAACCCATTGTCAAATATATGGACAATCAACTAATCAAGTAATGTATGATGTGGGCACCTCATAAGCAACTCCTTAAATTTTTACTAAGCTTCACAGATAGTCTCTCCATCTAATTGGGTGAAAGATGTGATTTTATTCCTATGGTTAGCTATTTTAAATGGAGGTAAGTATTTTGTTAGGAATTTATGGGCCAAATCCTTCCAAGTGATAAGGAATTTAAACACATGTTTGCTTTGTTACTTTATAAAAATGGGAACAATCTACATCTAATAGGATCATTAAAGACTCCATTATATTTAAATGATGTACGCATCTTTAAGAAATTAGTAATATATAAGTTTGAATCCTCAATAGGAGTTCTCCCAAACTATAAGTTTTTTAATATCTTGGTTATTACATTTTTAAGCTCAAAATTATTAGCTTGGATGTTGAGTCTACTAATTCTCTAATGAATGCCATCTTCTAATAGGTTTACATAATCTCTAAAGGTCTAGGCTAGTCATTCTCATGAAATGGGTTGGCCATTTCTAAATCTTTTTTTTTTTTTTTAGTTTTTCTAATTTTTTATGGTTGTTTTATATTTTTAGTCAAAAAGAATTTCTTTTAATTAGGTTCTACTATTCATGCAACAACAAACACATATTAAAATAAAAATCACAACATACTTTAACAACTCACAAAAGCAAAAATGCACTAGTACAATAGAAGCAAACAACCATAAAATACAAAACATGCTGAATAAGAAAGAAGATAAGAGTAAATCAACAATCCTTCACGTAATATAGAGTAAATAATATGATAATACCACTATCCTTGGAAACAACACAAAAACTTGATGTGTGTTCACAACCCTAGAACTCTATCTCAATTAAGTGAATGTGTCGTGTCAACTAATATAATACTGAGTTGAGTATCATTCCCATGGGGATAATTATGATCTCAAAATTACTTTATTACTATCTTTATGAATTAATTTATTAATCCTACTATTAAAATCAAAAGGTGGTCCTAGTTAAATCTATCAATTAAGTCCATCTAGAAAAAAATGTATGGTAATATGGCCCTAAACTTATGTTAGTTAAGAATTCATGCTCACATAGATTGATCTCTTATTTTTGTTGTTGTAGATTAAAGTATAAGAAACTCCTAATCTTTGTTGAGCTCGTTCGGGTTCTTAACAAAGTTACACTTCACTATGGTTTTTTTATCTCCTTAAGGTTCCTAGATCTCCATCCACCATATATCTATGTATGAGAGAAATCTATTCTAATTCTCTTAATTAATTACATTGTGTCTTCATTGAGGGCATGATCAAACTAAAATTTAAAGTTGTGTAAGGCCTATACATAATCTAAATGAAGCATGGAAGAATTAGAAATAGTGCTGTATACACAACAATTTTGAGATCAAATATATGCAAGCATGATTCTCAAATAAACATAACTCTTCATTACAATTTAAACAAAAATTACAAGAGAAGGTAAAATGTCGGTATAACTAGGAATGTCTTCCAAAAATTGATTATGGACTCTCCTTGCACCTTACTCCAGTTTCCTTGCCTTACACAAACATTATCCACTCCATTATACTCTGCCTAAGACTACTTATAAGAGTAAAATATGTTAGCCCCCATAAAAAATTCAATCATGCTATTTATATTTATGACCCATAACTACCACTAGCACTATGGTAATGGTAATGATATCACTCTGGTGGTCCTAATTTAAACTAATGCCAAAACATTGATGCTATTCTCTATCATACAGAGATTGAATTGACATGTCATTCCCCTATTTTTAATTGAATTAACTGCTACATCACAGAACTCAGGTGATTTGGCACTATGAGGCAAGGATTAGTATGGTGCCATTGGTGGAGATCTTGTTCTGTAGCTACTGGATAGCACTGTGGTGCTGACATTTTTCATGATGCTAATAGTAACCATTATGATCAGAAATGTGTGCATAAATAGTAAACATATGTATTAACAATAAAATCTATGAAATAGTTTAACAGTATGATTCGAAAACTAGTAAACCAGCATGGATGTCAAATCAATAAAACAATCATCATTGTAATAGAATTATATCAATAAAAAAATAATGTTAATCGGTAGAACCAAAGCCTCGATGAAGACCGTCGAAACCATATCAATATAGTAAAATCATGTAATAGTATACATATATTATCCAATTATTTTATATCTGCATTAGATCAGTATCATTACCATAATCATATGTTTATTATATCACATAATTAGTAACAATGAATCAATCAACAATAATAGTATTAATAAATCAATATCATTATTAGTAGTGTTGGTGATTGTAACAATAAAGTAATACAATAATAATAACAGTAAGGTCATACAATAACAATGAATCAATAACATGCAATCTAATAATCACACTAAACAAGAAAATAGTTATGGCAAAATAGTGTTTTTCTAGTTGTAAGTTGGTTGTTAGTAATCATTGGCTCAATAAAAAGAGTCACCACTTCTTGCTCGTCGGCACAACAATAACTCTTTATAATTCACAATTAATAAATCAAGTGAATTAGTAGAGGATAATACCAAATCAAAATATTTAAAAGACGGTCCAATGACCCCCCATCCTATATAAGCTAGTCAGTCTACAACCAACATTAGTAAAACTAGCTTTTTACTTGTCCTCACACATATTATTATCATAGTATTATAACTGTAATAGCATCTGGCTATCACCTAAACACATACCAATTTTCATTCACAATGCTTGTATAAAAAATATGCTTAAATAAAAACACTCAAACATCTATTTAGTGCAAACTACATAAGAAACAATAACTTCTATTTTATCTGTGAAATTCATGAATGTTCCAGTCAAAATATCTAGAATAATCAATATGATAACATATTAAAAGTTGTGCAATAAAAGTTTAATAAATTTGGAGAAAATATAATTAGTTCAATTTAAAAGAAATCAATCAGACGAAATTAAAATCTTTGAAAATAGGAGTAGAGAATTTAGCTCAATCTAAAAAATTCTCGTAAAAGCGGCAAAGCGATCCAACGAGAAAAAATCATTTGATTTCTTTCTCTCCTCATTTCCTCCCCTTCCCTTTTGGTTCCTTGTCATGCAAGCTGGCAGTAACAGTGGTGAGAGAGGTAAGTGAGTGGTATATATATACAGTGCTTCATGTTGAATATAGAATTATTTTAGAACAAATGTTTCAATGCCGTGGTGGCATTTTCTGGCGCCACTGCGCTCATGACTAAGTGACGTAGCGCTCAAAGGAACAACACCACTGTGCTCAAGTTAAAACTAAAATTCAGATTTATATTTTAAAATTATTTTAAAAATTTTTGGGTTGTTATATTTAGTCTCTACCATGCATTCAATAACTTAAGTTGATAAAAAAAACTACACTCCACACCACATAATAATTATGATAAAAAACAGTTTAATCACAACAATGATAATAGAATTTTAGGTTAGTTAACATAAATTAAATTGAAACATAATATTACTAAGCTCATGATAAAATAATGAAATAACACGATTAAGTTAATGATTTTTAAATTAATATTAACAATGTAAAAATATGGTGTTAATTTATGGCAATGAAGTTAAAAACTTAACAGGCTAATACAATAATACACTAGTACATGTGCCATTTCAAGTAATAAAGCGATAAGAAAATATAGTTCCCTCAAAGAATAAATTAGTATCCTTACAAGTTGTTAAGTACTAATTTTTATAAATTATTAATGAATCTTGCAATTTCAAGTAATAAAGTGATAAAAAACATTTTTCAAGCATGAAATGAAAAACTATAGATCTTTTCTAAGTGTTTTATAATTTTATAATGAGTATAATTTATGATTGATTTAGTTATTATGTGTATGTAGAATCGATCTATTAAGTTTAATTGTAAATCAGAGTATTAATAATTTCTCGTCTTTGTTGATCTCATTGGAATTCTAGTGAAGTTATGATGATCATATGTACCATGCGTTAATCACTTGTTTTATAGCAGAAACATGATCCTCTTAATCATTCTAAAATCCTGAAAAATACATATGTTTATTTCTAGGTTTTTATTCAAAATTGTCTATTTGTTCTACTATATCTCTATCGATAATATAGATCACACTAAGTTTTAAGTTTTCGAAAGAAAAAAAAAAAGTTAAAGGAAGTTCATAGAAATGTGAAGTAATCATTGACAATATAAGTGTGTGTACCTAAGCTACATTAAACATAACATCAAAATCAAATAAAAAAGTTAGAAAAATTTCTAACCTCTAATTTTCATTTTAAACAAAATAAAAATAATAACTTTCAATTCACTTCAAAATAAGAGCAATAGTAAAAAGATTCAAAGATACAAATTGACTTTAAATCAAATCATTCCTTCATATGAAGGCTTGCGCTCAATCTACTTTCATACTTTTCCACTCTCATATCGTGACTGCTAAAGAAATGCAAAAAAAATAATAGAGGTTAGGGATAAAGAAATAGGAGAGTTCCATTTGCGGAACCTTCTCCACTGTAGTTGACACTTAATTGGGGCAAGATCTTTACCTGAAACGCACACCGCATCCGACACATCAACACTTGAACTGATTATCACTTTGAGAATCTCTGTCGACGAATTGAGGTCGGAAATCACTGGAGGTAGCTATAATTCCGACAAAAAAGCCTGAGTTTATTTGTGCTATAAATGAAGAGATAAAAAGTTCATCATGTATATGATCTTGTACTTCCATGACAACGCTTTCGCTGGCCTTCCCAGCCAAAATATCCATGCTGATTCTTCAGAACAACAATGTAGACCAAAATATTCTCGTCTTCATTCACATCCCTCGCCCTCTTTAGCTGGTCCGGCTGTCAATACCTAGCAATGAAGAGGGCAAGCCATGTGGACGACGGCGAGAATATTTCAGCCTGCATTGTTGTTCTGAAGAATCAGCATGGATACTTTGGCTGGGAAGGCCAGCGAAAGCGTTGTCATGGAGGTAGGAGATCATATGCATGATGAACTTTTTTCTCTTCACTTACAGCACAAATAAACTCAGACTTTTTGTCGGGATTACAACTACCTCCGGAGTGATTTCCAACCTTAATTCGTCGACAGAGATTCTCAAAGCCGTGGTCAATTCAAGTGTGATGTGTCGCAGGCAGTGCGCGTTTCAGGTAAAGGTCTTACCCTAATTAAGCGTGAACTACAGTGGAGAAGGTTATGCAAATGGAACTCTCCTATTTCTTTATCCCTAATCTCTTTTGTTTTGAAGGCAGTCAATCGACTGCTTGCTCTGGCAATGAATTCTTAGATGCCTTAGTTTCCAACAAACCTGGAAATGGTATGCATGATGATGGGGGAAAGATGAGATCAGATCCAAAGGAGCGGAGGAAGAAAGGGAGGAGAACGAAGCAAAAACCCAAGTGGTTGAAATTGAGAAGACAAAAAGGAAACCTAAGATGGGAATTCCAATGCCTCCTCAAAGACCCAAACAGAAATCTCTTATTTATGCTGCTTTTACAGGGATTCGCTCAGCTGATTGCTCTGGCGGTGAATTTTTATAGGCTTTAGTTTTGGATAAATCTGAAAATAGCATGCATGATGATCGTGGAAATCTCGGAGCAAATTCAGATAAGGAGTGGAAGATTAAAAAGAAGAGAAAGAAATACAGGCCCAAGGTGGTCGAAATTGAGAAAACAGAAAGTAAGTCTAAGATGAAGACTCCAACGGCCCCTCAAACACTCAATCAGAAATCTCTAGGAAGAAAAAGAAAAAAGTGATTGGAAGGAAGACTTTTGCAAACAAAAGGTTGTTTGAAAATTATTTAGAAGATGATGAAGAATGGAAAGAACCTAGTGATCAACCCAAGGATACTGCTGCTGATGAGGCAATTCATCCTTCTAACAGAATCCAATTCGATGAAGATGATTATGCTGCTAAAAAAAATGTGGAGCCTTGTGGAAGTGGAGTGATTACAGAGAATTTGCCAGTAGGATCTAGTAATTGTTCAAGAGATGTCAATATTAGAATTGATGAGTTGTTGCAAGAGCTTGCTAAACTGCCCATGAAATCATTTTCACCTCTACTACTTAAAATAGAATTATCGCAACTTAATATTGAATGCTCTGTAGATACCTTGAGTTATATTGTTGATAATATTAGAATCCCCTGCCTTCTCTATTTTGTTAAGCAAGTGAGAAGAAATATAGACAAAGTAGAATTAAAACAGGTTATATGAGTTATATGCAGATAAAAAATTGTCTATGCCCGCTATCCAATCTAACTATCAAATTGTGCCTTATGCTCAGTTATATGAGTCAAGCTCAAGGTTCCAACACATAGAAGTCTCATGCACAACACGTGTGATGAGTAAGTTCACATTGGAACAACTCGCAATCAGAGTAGCAGTAATGCAATGGAACTTGCTTTACAAAATGTATCAGATCATTTGTCAAGGTAGCAATCTTATTATATGAGTCAAATACAAAATTATTTAATTCTTCGTAACCATATGTGGTATTTGAAAATGTACCCTTACGTGCTATAATATATGCATATATTTCATTGAAATGGCTGCTATTTACTTACGTGGACATAAGTCTTAGAGATTAGTTAACCGTTAATGGGAGGCTATGCATGTATTTCTCAACAGGGTTATTTGGGATGTGAATAATTACTCTACCAATGTGTACCACATTACCCTCTGTTCAAGTTGGCCTATGCCAGATCTTCTCTAAGCTTTTGGATCTATTAATGTGTAAATTTTTGAAGTTCTTTCTTGGATTTTTGTAGATACCTATTCCAAATGATTAAAGTTAGTTTGTATTCCATTTGAGAAAAGGATCAAAATAGTCTATTGACTTTTTATGATAGATCAAAATAGTTATCAATTATATTAAATGATCATTTTGGTATCTCAGCTT
Source organism: Dendrobium huoshanense (assembly GCA_016618105.1). NCBI lineage: Eukaryota > Viridiplantae > Streptophyta > Magnoliopsida > Asparagales > Orchidaceae > Dendrobium > Dendrobium huoshanense. Next base: position 34,724,543 of record CM028357.1, read on the forward strand.
TTTAAAGAGGAATCAAAAGAGTCCCACAATGAGATGATTTTGATTCATTTTTAAAGACTTTAGGGATTAAAAATTCTGTCAGAGGAAAACACATCAAATGAAAAGAAAGAAAATTCTGTTGATGAAGGAAAAAAATTGACTGGGAGGGGTTGAGGAGAAAAGTTGATGCTGAAGGTGGTAAGAAAGAGAGGAGCCGTGAGAGTTTGGACTCAGTAGATTGGGAAGAAGTGCGAAATGCAGATGTAAATAAATTTTTTGAAGCTATTCGAGAGCGAGGGATGAATAATTTACTGGCAAATAGAATCAAGGTAAAATCTTTTTGCTTATTTAATTATATCTAACTCTTGAAGAGCACAACAACACTACATCCCTTGTTTTTTACTTTCATCAAATTCTCGATAATTTGTATATTATACATGCAATTGCATGAGCTAGTTCCTTTTTTTTTTTTGCTAGATATTAGATGCGTAAATAAAAAAGTTTTTGATGGCATTGGGGGTGTTAAAATGGGTTTTTGGGTCTGGTTTGGGTCCAACCTGAAACCAACCCGCCCTTGACTACACCGACCCGAATCGGACTCGATTACACAAACACGTCAGAAATTTGAACCCGGATCCTACCCTCCTCAAATCCGAGTCAACAAGTACTGACATGTAAGCCCAAGCAAGTGCAGAGTACCGGTCGAGCGCGACTGGGCGGGAGCGAAATGGTGTCATCATGCCTCATGCGGGCGGGAGCAGGACGCGGTCAAGATGGCGGGGGTGGAAGCGGACATGATCATGGGGGAGGATGTAGTGCGATCACATGGGCTTGAGTCTGGATGTGGACGCGGTGCGGTCACACAAGTCATTTTTCAGGTTGGTGGGTTTACCCGAACCCCACCTGATTTTTCAAACGGGTTAGGAATTAGAACCCATCCTAAACCAGGTTTTTTGGGTCGAATTTTCGGGTCGGGGCATAAGTTGACACCACTAGATGACATGTATATTATGCAGGCGAGGGGGGTAGGGGATAGGGGTGTAAACGAGTTGAGTTATGACACTATCAAGCTTAGCTCGTCGGTTGGAAAGTTGGCTCAAAAAGGCGAGCTCGTCCCACTGTAAACGAGCTCACGAGCCGTTCTCGATCCGTAGAGATTTTACGCTCGCAGTTGGCTTGTTCCGCACGAACATGTCTCTTCCACACGCACAGCAAAGATTTTACAACAAGTTTGGTTTTTATTATTTTTAAAACTGATTAAAAAAAAAGCTGCATCACGTTTACTAAAAAGCTACATGATTCCACATAAAAGTTGGCTGATTAGAAATATAACATTAATAGTTTATATAGTTTTAAATGTTTAACTATAATATTTTAAAAGTTGCAGTTATGTTTTTATCTTTTTCACAATTTTTTTTTTTTTTAAATATTCAACAACAATATCAAATCTTTATCCCACTACATGGCTCGGCTACATGAATACGTTTTCTTCATTGTGTCCAGCTAAGAGTCAAATTTTCATTTAAATCTAATAAAAAAAGATCATTTCTAATATTTTTTAACTAAGTTTTTTTAGATTTACCTTTACATTTCTTAACATATATCAAATCTAATGCATATACTCTCCTAACATAGTCATCAGAAGGCCACCGTTTTATAAGACCAGAAAACCTAAGGCGATTCTCTCTAATCTTCTCTGCCACTGGAGCTACTTCAACCTTTTCACGGATATGCTCATTTTGTATCCTATCTCTAATAGTAAATTCACTCATCCACCTTAGCATCCTCATCTCAGCAACACTTAACTTAATGTTATGCATCTCTTAGATATAATTATTTAAAAATACTGATAGTTATTTGAGCCGACTCGCTAGTTCATGAGCCGAGCCTCATTAAGCTCGAACTCGAGCTCGTTCAATAAATAAGCTCATGGCTCGATAAGCTCGGCTCGAGAGCTCTAGCTGGCTCGGCTTACTTATGCCCATAGGTGAGGGTTGAAAGTTCGTTAGGGTTGTTAATCTCTTATGAACTTGCCCGAGGCTAACCAAGAGGGGGTGAATTGGTGATTTTAAATATTTTTAAGCAAAAAGCCAAATCTTTTTGAAACATTTTTTAATATTTAAAAAAAGCAGGATCAACCCTATATGCGGAAGAGATTAACAAAACCAATCAAAGATTTTAAATCACATAATCAACCACAAAAAATTAAAGTGCGAAAAATAAAGTGCAGGAATAAAACAGAAAGAACATACCAGATTTTTATAGTGGTTTGGTCAACTTTACCTACGTCCACTCCCCGGAGGCACCCTCCATGTATTGTACTAAAATAATAGTGTCTCTCCTTTTGCCCCCACAATAAGGCAGAAAAGCCATTACAAAATCATTTTCACCGACCCCGGTGAGGCAGAGAACCCAGACTCTTTTTGCTTCCTCCTAAAGCAGGCAGAGAACCCCACTCTTTTTTCTTCCTTCTGAAGCAGGCAGAGAACCTTAATTTAATGCTGACGAAGACCTCCTAAAAGCCACCATATTGCTAAAGACAACGATTAGAGAAGACGACTTGAATCTTTGCTTGGAGCAACCTTTTTGAACACCTCACAAACTCCCCCTCATAAGATTCTCTTGCTCTCTCTCAAGCTCTCCTTCTCCTTCTCTAAGCTCTCTCAGGTCAGGACAACAACAAAATACTATATCATAAGCAATTGATAGATCTTATAAAGAAGGCCTTAAAAATTGCTCTAATTTTCAACTTGCTGTCAAAGATCGTTCAAGACGATCGACAGATCATCCTATACAATTAGTGTATTTCAGCCCTTCCAACCAGGACTATTTGGGTTTGCTGTATGATTAGAACACAATGTTTATTCTGATCGTCCAGAATGATTTGATCATTATTCTGTACGATTAGTTCAAAATTATACAATATCGTCCAACAGATAATTTGAAACTTCCAGGAGATAAATCGAGACGATATAAAAATATAACTGATCGTTCAGGATGATGCTTGGATCATCCTGTATGATTAGGTCAAAATCAATGATTATAGTCCTGATAGTTCGAGACGTTCAAGAGATTCAGGAGAGAACTAAAAATTTTCTCACAGATCATCTAGGATGATCATGCGTTCGGCCATGATGATATGATCGATCAATCTAACTTTAATTACTTTTCTTAATCACCTGAGTAATTTAGGTATGATTGTAATGAATTATCCAGGATGATATGCGATCATCTTGTACAATTAGAACAAAATTCTAAAAAAAAAAATCTTGCCTAATGAGTTTGGTGACTAAGTATTTTTTATTTGAGCATATCATCCAGGTCGATGGGCATATCATCCAGGATGATTTGCTTAAGCAAGTTTACATGGCCCAGATACCCTAATTTTGGTTTATGTTTATACGTCCTGTACGATATGATTAAAAATAGAAAAACTCTAACTCACTAAATTTCTCCCCTCGAGTATGTGTGTGCAAGATTACTTAGCTTCAGGATCCACCAAGGTATATTTGACTCAAGAAAAGATAAAAAATGCATTAAAATAAAAATTACAGACTTACTTAATCATAATTTACCTGATCTTGAGCTGATTGACGTTCTAAGTAAACTTGTGGACCTAAAAGGTTAGTGAGCTGGCACATAAAACATATATGTATGAATGGCAATAGTCAATAAACAATAATAATTGTTATTATCAAAATCATTGTACTTGTGTCCAGATCTGCAACAATCTCCCCCTTTTTGATGATGATAAACATTATTATTGGAACATTTTAAATAACATATATATTTTTCTTTTTAATTTATTGAAAAAAATAAAATATAAAATAAAGGAGAACAATATAAGCAAAACAAAGCAAATTTTACTAAAATAAGCAAATGTTACAACACTAACATTACTTCTCCTTTTAACATTATAAAAAAGAGGAAACAAAAAAACCACTAAACAGAACATGGTACAAACAAGTACAAAACATCACACAAAAATATCAAGCAATATATAGGTACGAAGGACCCTGATCAGGTGAAGGAGGAGGTGGTGGTCGGTGAAAAAGATTGTGAATGAAAACAAATTGCTCCCCAAATCAGGCTATATCCTGGTCGTGCTGCTGTTATTGTTGGGCTACATATGCATTAAAATGATCAACATCTGAAGCATGTTGCTGCTCCCGTGCAACAACATAGGAGTCAAACCTGGCCTCCCACTGGTCAATCCTCTCCACCAAATTATCCAGCTGTGACTGCTAACGGATAGGAATAGGTTTAGTAATAGCCTTTTCCTCTGCTCCCTCAGCCTCCTCGTGGTCCAGATGGAGGTGAGTGTTGTGAAGGACATGGAAGGAGCTATTGGTGTAGAGCAAGTTGGCAGTTTGGTAGGGTAGGATACTGAAGGTTGTACTTTATTTAAAGAACACATGCAATGATGTGTCTTAGGGCCAGATTTGGTTTCCTCTTATGTTCGAAATTCCTAATACTAGTCAAGTGTTCAATGTATCGAAAAAAAATATTAGTGGAATTTAAATCCCTCAAGCCATGATATACTAGGTGGTGAGGGAGAGTAGAGGAATTATGTGAATACGGTCACTAGCTTTTACATTACAGAGGTTCGAATGACATGTTGAATAGTCCTAACAACTTTAACTAATGAACTAGAGGCACCATCATGGAAAGTGGCATTAGTGTGTCTTAAATATTATTTGACAGGGCTCGCTTTGAAATTAGGATATAAAGCTAAGACATGAAGTTTATCGCTAGTGGTGGAAAGTTGAAGAAGTTCGTGACAGTCTTGATAAGTAATTTCTACCGGTCTTTTGTTTACATAAGATTGAAGGGAAGCGTAGGTAGAGTTAAGCCGAAGACTGGCAAATAATTCATATAGAAGTTCAGAGTGGAAAGAGAATGCGAGGGTCAGAATGAAAGTAAGGGAAGTATGAGCAAACAGATCTAACATTGGATAAGTAAGTGTGCGGAGATTGATAATCTTGGACATAGCACTACACTGCACAAGAAATAGTAAAACAACTAGTGTCCTTAAGCTTTTAAAAGAGTTTCTTTTATGTATAGCATTACACTGCTCGGAAAGAGCAACAATCTCAAAGTTTCTTAAGTTTCTCTTCTCAATAATGATGAACTTCATGAATTTGGCATATCTAGGTATTTCCTCTAAGGCTTTTTCAAATGGAATATTAATAGTCAATTTTTTAAACATTTCTAGAAATCTATAAATTTTTTATATAGTTTTTGTATCAGAAATATTTTAGGAAAGGTTAGTGGTGGCCTCTCTACAACCTTCCTTATAGGCTTATTTTCTCTCTTGTAACTTAGGTTATTCTACCAATTTAGAGGATTATACAAATGCTTCCTCAGGTTTCTCCTCCTCCAACATATCCTTCTCCCTTAACACCACCTCTAACTCTAATAATGCTTCTTACCCTTCTCTAGGGGATTGAAAAAAAAGTAATAAGAGCACAATAGTTATTTAATTATTTAAATAATAATTATGAACATATTAATAAACTAAAATTTTTATCATAGAGTAGTTTATAGCACCAAAATATGTCAGTAGGCACCATAACATGGCTTTTAGCCACTTGAACATTGCTTTTTAGCCACCAAAATATGCTTTATAGGCACAATATTCTCGATCACAATCAGAATATCAAAGGATTATAGCCCCTTATATCTCCCAGAAGTCATAATTGAATCACATAAGCATATATTTCATCATATTATAGCAATTAAAGAATAATTAAGCTTATATTAGAATTACATAAATTTCTATAATTAAGGATAAGAAAAAAAATTCTTACTAAGCAAAATTTTCTAGTTTCAAAACATAACTAAATTACCAAGAATTATGCAAAACATAATTTTAAGATATTAGTTATACTACAGCACTATTTTTTAAAGTCTGTACTATTTTTTATTCAATAAAAGTTGCATTATTTATAAAATACCATATATAAAATTTTCAAAAAAAACTTAAAATATTCATAATATCAATCTCTATAACATTTAAAAAGTTTTGCACTAAAAGTTTTACCAATATAAAGTTATCCTCATTTTTTGGTAACGGAATTAGAAGTTTAATTGAAAATTTCAAAAAAAAAAATTCATATTTTTAAAAATTAAGATAGGCATAATATGATGTACCTCAATCCAGAAAATTTTTCCAATTGGTAATAGCCCAAAGTAGCACAAAATCCCTTCTTCCTCTTCCAAATTCCTTTCTTTCTCTCCCCTATTTGGATAACAATATTGGTGTTTTTGTTTGATCATCAATATAAACTCTTGATTATCAATGCTACACAAATTAGGTCGCTTATAACTAATTTAACTCTATATTAATAATGAAAACCCTTTCGAGACCTTCTCTTAATCTCTTCATTGTCATCATTTTCTTATGTAATGAACTAATTGTGATTATTCAACATAAGTAATTTCTATCTATCTTTATATATAAAATCACTCTTCAAGACCATTTTGCCTCTTCATTGTTACACTTTTCTTACATAATGAATTACTTGCCGCTAATCATTTAACTCTATATTAATAATGAAAGCATGCTTTTTTTGTATGTATTCTAAGTGTTTTATTTTTTAAAAATAATAAAATTATTTTAAAACCACTCATAATAATTTTCAAATAATTTGAGTATTTTTTAAAATAAATATCATTACTAATTACTATCATTGCCACAGAAGACTAATGATGATGATATTGTCTCTCATCGGGGACTGTCGCCACCACCGCTTAAAATAACTTATTTGATATTCAAAAGATGCAATAACAATATGTACTATAAATATCAATTATGTTTATTTCAAGTCAAAATAAAAATCAAATCAAATCAATACAAAATGTTTCCCAATTGCCCCTAAAGTTTAAGAAATTAACAAACAAAACCCACAATCATAACTACTACTTTCTGATTTTTACTAACAATACTAATACTTGTCATGAGGAGTAGAATTATTTAATGAGTAGCTAAAATAAAAATAATATATTTTTAAAATATCAAACATATTTTATTCCATATTAAAATAAAATTAAAATAAAAATAATCTCAAATGTCTCCTAATACATTTGTGCTTTCAATCACTTTCTAACAATTATAGTGAAAGCCCTAAATCACTTGATCATATCTATGCGATTTTTTTTTATCTGTTGGTTGGGAGTTTTAACTATCAACTAAGATTTCGTTTGAGATGGCTTTCTTACTGCTTCTGAAAACAGTTTTTTAGTATAAAAATTAAGAAAAAAATTATTAAAAAGCAGCTTTAAAAAGCAATAAAAAAGCCGACCCAAACAAAACCTAAGAGGTCATATGTTCGAGTCTTACATATATGATGTGTGTATGAATTTGTCTTAGAATTTATTTGGAATAGCTTTTTTTTTTCTAATGAGTGAGAAAGTAAGCCCCTCCCATCTCTTCCATTAATTAATTTTATTTAATAATATTGAACGAAAAATTTGACTGCGCGGTCTGCATAATCCAATAACTGAGTTGGTAAGCGCTGATTGGTGCCCACCACCACTACAGAGTCGACCATGTGCAAAGTGTAGTGTACTGACCGCCTAATTGATCCAAATTCACAAATGTTATAGTGGAAAGCAAAGCTTTTGTCTTTTGCTGGAAGAAATTATCTTTCATATTGGTCCCTCTGCTCTCATATCTCTTCTTTGAGATCATTGGTTTAATTGATTTTCTTTGATGGAGGTTACTAGCAATGTTGCTCCTCTTTGTATTGGAAAAATTATTCTGTACGGAAGTGAAATCCGTCCGGATATCTAAGTCTGTTGCTCGATATCCCTTGGTATTGAGGCTCGATATTGCTGTTGTGGCTCATTCTGATTAGTATCCGGATATAAAACTGTGTTCGGCGTCCGCACAGAATAATCTCTCGAATGTGTTGGGTCTTTCTAACTTATATTTCAGAGACATCTTTGCTCATAATGATTGGGTACTGCCTTTAGGTACCCTTTGGCTATTTCTGAAGCTGTACTAACATTATGCAAAATTCTGACTCCTCTTGCTATTTATTATAAAAATTTATGGCGAATGGTGGCCATCAATGAGTGTCGGAGGAGGCGGTGGAAGGCAGCAACGATGGTTATCAGCGATGGGCGACGACAGCGGCAACACTAGTGGATGGAGGTGGTGGGCAACGGTTATGGGCGGAGGGCTTGGTGGATGGAAGGGATGGATGGCGGTGGTGGGAGGCAACGACGGCGGTGGATGGAGACAGTGGTGGACAACATTGGTGGGTGGCCGATGATGGGCGGCGACGACGGTGGTGGATGGTGGCAGAGGCGTTGATGGGTTGCGACGACGGTGGACGGCGATGACGGTGGCTACTGTGGACGGCTGTGGCCACGGTTTGCGGTTGTGGCAAATAATGCAGATGGAGGATGACAGAGGGTTTGCAGTGGAGACGATGGTCATGGGTGATAGTCAAACAAGTTTTGGAGTGGTGTAATTATTCACCCTCAAAATTGGGTAAGAACAATTTCCTATATTGCGTTTACTTCACTTTGGATTTATTTTTCATCCAATCAAACATCAAATATCAAACTTTCAAACCCATGCATTTACTCTACACCCTAAACCCTAATATTCCAACTAAACATCCCCTTTATTTCTTTTACACTATATTTCTTTTATATTGTATTTCTTTTTCAATCAATTAAATAGCAAGTAATCATAATTACATAACTATAATGTTTATTTGTTAAACAATTATAAAAAAAACAAAAAATCACAAATAACACATAATTAATTGCAATTATTACATTACAATAAAGACAAATTTACGCAGCAAGATATAAAAAAATAAAAAATGTTCTTTGATTGAGGCTCAAATATTCAGCAGAATTGAATTTTATGAAATCCGTTTAGGGCAGCAGGGCAAAGGACTAGAAAAGAATAGTATAATGGAGGAAGTAGCCCACATTAAGGTTAAAGAAAGCCGAAGCACCATTAAGAAATAGCTACAATTTCATTACAATATAGCAACAGAAACCTCAGTTGTTAAGGAAAGGACGAAAATATCTAACACAGCCTAATTGATTCTCATAAATATGATCGAAATCATTATTATCATCCAGAAAATAGTAGAAAATGGCATTTGTAGCGATATCAAATGAGTCTGATTACAAATTCGAAACCTGGAAAAAAACACGGAGCCACACTACACCAAGAATTTCATCATGAAAATATGGAAGAATTAGTTCAAATCTTTCTTCTTTCTCACTCTCTCATTGTTTCTCTTCTTTCTTACACTATTTTTATACAAGAACAAATAAACATATACAATACATACAATCAAGGGATGTCATCCTTAAAAAAAAAAACTGTCCTGCCGGCCTCGCAGCTCTGCCATGCCACTTTAGAGCGCCGTAGCACCCAATGCTCTGTCTCCAGTCTACCTGACAGCGCCGCAACACCAGATTTTGAACGGTGTAGAGCTATGCTCTCTATCTTTTCTCCAAGTGAACTTATAGTGCCGAGGCGCTCAGATACATAACACCAGAGCGCTCAGGTACACAACACCGGGGCGTTGTACAAGAAAAAAAATAATTTCTACAACCTCCACTGAGCACAATAAACTGAGTTAAGATCTATAATAATAGTAAAATCTGATTGATTGACACAATCAAATTTCACAAAGATTAACACCCAACGAAAGTCTTTTCAGCTGAAATATGAGCCAGTGATATTAATAAGCATAATGCTCACAAATTTCCATTTGTTATTGGTCTAGATTTTAGGATAGCTTTGAAGATAGAGAATGATGTGTTTGGAAGAAATAAGTAAAACGTGGAGGAAAAGTCGGAATAATAAAAGTGATGCAGATTTTGTCGATTGAAGCTGCTTACATAAATTAGAGAAAATACAAAAAACATGCAGGCTTTGTTTGTCTTTTTATACCCTTCAGTTATAAGAGATGAGTCTTATGTCCTCTTCATTACATCACTGTATTTGATTGCACTAAAAAAATCTGCAAAATTATTGTCTTTTAGGAGAGCAGGAGAAACATAATATTGTGATGGATTTCAAACGATTTTGCTTGTATTCTCTTTATAAATCACATATACTGGGAAGAAGTGGAAAATAGCGATTAATTATATATTCTTTATTAATGTGGTTTAAATTTTGTCTGTTAAAAATATTAAGATTTTATTAGAGATATGACACTACAGGAAATTTCCAGTGATTCTCATGCAGTATACGCGACGGTCATTTTCGACAGTTAAACCGCCGGTAATTTCTAGCGGCTAAACCGCCGGAAATACTGCCAGAAATCTCCAGTGGATATTCTGGGTCAGCCCCCGCTATGACCGCCAACCAAACCACAATGTAAAACTGTTGGAAAGCCATTGGAAAGCCGTCGAAAAATATTTCCGCCATAAATAAGCTGCTGGTTTTAGTTTCCTACGCGGTTATACTGGTGGAAAAAAACCCGCTGAAAAATCACCCATTTCTACCGGAAAAATCCATCTATAATATACTATTTTCTTGTTGTGAGAATAATCGAGCTCAAAGAAAACGAAAGAAGGAAACAATTCTCAATGATTATGTTGATGTAAATCGGAAAAGAAAATTTGGTTGAATATTTTAGAGAAGGATATATAAGATCAATTTAATTCTCAAGTAGTGTAAATCCTAACAAAATTATTCTTCTTTGTCTAGTTGTGCTCAACTTCATTACCCAAAAGTATATACTCTAGTATTGTAGGAGCATCAATAATATAGTAGATATCACATTCACTCTTTCTAATATCTAATCACCACTCACTAAGGATGGAGGCATTGATTTTTTTTTTTTTTTTAATTAAATCTTCTTTATTTCTAATGAATGAATAAATATCATGTATGAGTATATGATGATAGTCAAATTTTTTGTGCTCTTGCCATCATTTTTTTATGAGAATGTTTTACTTGACGCCATGCAATATGGGCAAATAAATTCTCTATAGTCTCCAACTAGATAATATCTCATATACTAGAAAGTCACAATCATCTACAATATGGTTGCTTTTATTTGAAAATTTTGTTTACTTAAAATATCATATGTTAATACACATTTTCATAGAATCTTCAGGCCATCTATAAATAGTTGTAATAAGACATCAATTTTTAGTTTTGGATTATAAAGGTTCATGCATGATGAGCATGTAAAACATATAGCATGTTATCATTCACATCTCTGATAAAAAATTATAAGGTGTTATTATTATTGATCAGCATGAGCAAGGAGAAGCTACCTCACTATATGGAGTAAAATCATCTACACATGGTTCCAAACAAATGTTATGTCACAACTATACCTAATACAAACTACAGATATAATGGGTTATACTGTGTTAGATGGTGGCAGACCAAACCTAAGAACTAATTTTGGAGAAATTTTCATTTTTTTTAAATATTACCAGGAAATAGAGCGACTAATTTACTTCTAAGAAATGGAAATATACTCATCCACAATTTTTTTTTTCTATTTCATTCATCTTTAAAATGTATATACAACAAAATTCTTTACAGTACAGTATATGACTATGATAAAATTATAGCAAAACAAAAAATAACCATGAATGTACAAAATCAAAAAAATAGAAAAACCTAAGCAACTCAGAATATTAGAACCTACAACTTTTGATACTCAACTAGTTCCTTGCCTTTGCCCTGACATGAAATAGAACCCAGAATAAATGTGATTCAATATAGATCAGCATATAAAATTTTAATAATTATCCCATTATGCATGTACTAAATTATAAGCAGTTATTAGCAGGATATTGTACTGATCAGAGTCATGCTAGTAGATAATAAAAATTGAATAGACTCTTTACTTAAAGTAAATAAATAAATATTTCATATACCATAGTAGAAAGCCAACTCGATGCCACATTGCTCCCAAAGGAAAAATCCATGTTTTGGTTCTCATACATAACATACTACTGGGATCCACTTTACAACATATTTCATGCATTCACATGCATACAAAATTCTTACAAACACATGGAAAAGGTAGAGATGAAGAAATTTCATAACATCACTTTTAGTAGATCGGGTTAGAACATGTGTAATTGTACAGTATTATAGTGGGTATTACATGTTATATGGTTCAGCAACAAATTATGAAATTGTTTAGCAAACATGCTTCTATGCATCAACATCTAATGGATGAGTGATAACAAAAGGTTTGAAATTTTTTCGTGATGCCATCTCATATGAACAATGGAACTCATAGATGTGTAAAGTCTTTGAAAAATTGATACGTAGTGGTTACCATCAGATTCACATAAGATCGGGCGATGAATGGAAGACTGCTTTCAAAACAAGGAAAGGCCTGTATGAGTGGAAGGTTATTCCATTCGGGTTATGCAACGCTCCTTCAACCTTTATGAGACTGATGAACGAAGTGTTAAAGCCGTTCCTGAACAAATTTTGTGTCGTATACTTCGACGACATCTTGGTCTTCAGTCCGTCACTCAATCAACATGTGGATCATTTGCAACAATTTTTGGAAGTGTTACGAACCAATAAGTTGTACTTGAATTTAGCTAAATGTGAGCTTGTTACCGATACCGTTTACTTCCTGGGATTCATAGTCTCCGCGAAGGGAGTTGCTGTCGACCCGCAGAAGGTTAAAGCCATCGCTGATTGGCCCGTACCTAAGTCATTTTTCGACGTGCAAAGTTTTCATGGTTTGGCAAATTTCTATAGACGCTTTATCAAGGGATTTAGCATGATCGCCGCACCCTTGACTGATTGTTTGAAGGCCAAACAATTCACCTGGTCCGATGCTCACCATGCTAGCTTTGAAGCTGTAAAAACAGCCCTATTCACAACACTTGTTCTCACATTGCCAAACTTTGACATTCCATTTACAGTTGAAACGGATGCATCCGTTACAGGAGTTGTTGCTGTCTTAATGCAACTTAATAAACCCATTGAGTATTTCAGTGAGAAGTTATGCCCAGCACGACAAAAGTGGAGCGTTTATGAACAAGAGTTATATACAGTTGTCCGAGCTCTCAAGCAATGGGAGCATTACCTGTTACATGCTGATTTTGTTCTCCACAGTGACCACAAGGCTTTGTAATTCATCAATAATCAAAAGACACTCAATCGCATGCATGCTCGGTGGATATTATTTTTACAACGCTTCACCTTTGTCCTCAAGCACAAATCTGGTGCAGAAAATCGTGTTGTCGATGTCTTGAGTCGATGAACCTCTCTGCTGGTGCAGCTAAGTACAGAATTAACGGGCCTCCAGTGTCTTCAAGACCTATATGTGACTGACAAAGATTTCCACCAAGTTTGGGCTGATTGCGTAGATCACAACTCGTTTGGTGTTTATTCCATACAGCATGGTTTCTTGTTCAAACAGAGCGCATTGTGCATCCCCGAGTCATCGTGGCGTCACCAGATCATTCAAGAGATGCATTGTGGTGGACTAGCAGCTCATGTTAGACGTGAGAAGACTCTTGAGCAGATTCAGCAACGATTTTTTTGGCCACACCTGCGCAGAGACGTTACTCGGTTCGTTGAGCGTTGCCCCATCTGTCAGTCCTACAAGGGCGGTAAGCAGAACACCGGTATGTATTTACCTCTTCCAGTTCCGGAAACCATTTGGGGGGGATCTTAGCCTCGATTTCGTCCTTGGCCTCCCACGAACTAAGCGAGGTAATGATTCTATAATGGTCGTAGAAGACTGATTTTCTAAAATGGCTCATTTCATTGCCTGCAAACGGACATTTGATGCACTTAACATTGCTCAGCTTTTTTTTAATGAGATTGTCCGTCTGCACGGACGGCCACGTAGTTTGACCTCCGATCGCGACGTTAAGTTCATTAGCCACTTCTGGCGCGAGTTATGAAAGAGACTCAAGACAGATATCAATTTAAGCTCGGCATATCACCCACAATCCGACGGGCAGACGGAAGTGGTAAATCAGACACTGGGCAATATGTTGAGATGTTTAGTGCAAGAAAATCCAAAATTGTGGGATGACTTGCTATCACAAGCGGAATTTGCTAATAATAGTATGCCCAATCGTCCCTACTACCCAGCTGATGATGCACCGACGACTGTTTCTGCTAAGACAGTAGAAATTTTGACGACAGGGGAGAGCTGATGAGGACTCACATGGTTTTGGGTACACATGGAGGACATCTTACCCACGGCTGCACCTTTCCGTTAGCTCATGCTTAGTATATGCTTATTAGTTTGCTTTCCACTATCTTTATTAACTTTTATGTTATTTATAGCTTATTATCAACTTTTAGTAGCTTTGTCCTTTTCTAGTAGGTGGATACATAAGTTGTTATATGGGTGATAGTGAAGACAAAGAAGGCAGAATATACAATATACTACTTTGGTTTTAACCATTCTCTGTTACAGATTACTGTTCTATCGTTGGTTGCATTGCTTTTCTCAAATTCCTCAACAGATTACCTACATCACAAAGAAAGCTCATACCAGAAAATTACAACTTTGTTGTGCTGGATTCCAAACTTCTCTGCTTGCATTCCTTTGATAGATCACTTACACAGGGAAGATTACAGAAAATTACAACTCTTGCATAACATTAGAAAGCAAAAGATCGGCAAAGCTAAGGCTTCATTTGGGACGGTTTTTTGTTGCTTCTTAAAGCAGCATTTTAGTACACAAATTTTAATTTTTGTATTAAAAAACTGCTTTAAGAAGCAGAAAGAAAGCCGTCCCAAATCAAGTCTAAGACAGGCTATACCAGTATACCACCACCATAATAAAGCTGAAACAGTTGCTTATTCTATTTATGCTCTCAACAATATGCATTGCTGAAGATGCTCTTAAGCACACTACTATTAAGAATCTGAAGCACGCTGCAGTTTGACAGGCCAACGCATCTTGGTGTTTTGAATTGGTTCAATGCTGCACCAAGAGAGACATAATGTTCTAGAATCTTATGGAAGGTTCCGCTGTTCACAATGCGAAGCTCGAGAGGGCCGATTGCTCGAACCTTCCTCGAACCAACATAGCCTGCATCGATGAAGGCACGGTCCAAGCAATCACAGCAGTTACTGAGAACCTCCTCCCTAGCATTGCTGCTGAGCTCCCAGAAGATGATATAGTGACCAGGATCAGTTGACATATCGACATGGCTAGTAAAGTCCAGGACCTCAACCTTCTCTACTGCCAAGAGCTTGCTCGCCTGTTCAACTGCCAACTGAAGGTCTTTCTCAGTGTTCTTGTCAATGTTGACAGTTAGAATGAGGTTTCTTCTGTGAACAAACTGGAGTTTTGGTGTTGAGTTGTGAAAGCCAGCTATCTTCACAACATCACCCAGTCTGTAACGGTATAAACCTGCAAGATTTGTAAAGCAGAAGACATTTATTTCATTGGTAATATAGCAGATAGATCATTCATGATTCCAGATCTCAAGGAAACAATAAAATTGTAGAAGCTAGTAGAAACAGGGAGTGAGTACACAAAGGAACTGCTTAATATGCAGTAAATATGCTCATTTTGTTGTGTGATAGAAAAGTACCCTGAAAATTCTATAAGATGGAGGTGAGGCCAGCAATGCTTTATGGTGCCGAATGTTGGCCATTAAAAGAGAAGCATAATACTTAGTTAAGTGTGGCAGAGATGAGGATGCTCAGGTGGATGAGTAGCTTTACCCTTAGAGATAGGATATGAAATGAGCATATACGTGAAAAGGTTGGAGTAGCTCCAATAGAAGATAAGATTAGAGAGAGTTGCATTAGATGATTTGGTCACATAAAATGTCGGCATTCCGATGACCCGGTTAGGAAAGTAAAGGTATTAGATTTGACTTATGTTAATAAAGATTGAGACAGACCTAAAAAGACTTGGTTAGAAAATATTAGAATTGAACTTTCTTTATTAGATTTAAACGAGAATTTGACTTTTAATAGGACACAATGGAGAAAAAGGATTCATGTAGCCGACCCCACATAGTGGGATAAAGGCTTGATGATGTTGTTGTTGTTGTTGTTGCAAGTAGGCCACATGCTTTTACCTAGTGGAAACTGGAAGATCACTGACCCCTAATTAATCCACTATCTTTATGAGGTAGGTGCAAAGCTATAATTTAATTAAGTTTAGTGGCCACTAAACCACTAAGTCAAGTAAAAAATCTTTATAACCCAGTAGGTACCCAGAAGTCAATCTACTGCTAAATTATATTGGAATGCCATGAACAGATGGAAGATCATGCAAAAATATAATTAGTTTGACCAAGTTTAGTTGTCCTCATACTAGTAACTAGTTTGCACAAGGTTGGTTGAAAATCATTGAGCTGGTTAGATGAGAAAATTTAACTATTCATTAACGGCAGATCAAAGATTGAAGGGAATCAGATGCAATTACAATTTTAAATGGTAAGTCCTCAAGCATTTGACTTTTAGTTACATGTACTTCATGGTAAGTCCTCAGTTCGTTATTGCAGTCTTCTATCAAGAGAAATGAATAAACAAGATAAAAAGGGACAGAAAACCAAAAAAAAAAAAAAGCTTGGTACCTGCAAAAGTAGTGATAATTACTTCATACTCTTCACCAACATTAACTTCAGTCAGTCCAATGGGCTCTGGCTCTCTATGCCCGATAATCGAAGCGCAATTCTCTACCATCTGCTCATGCCCTCTTTCCTTTAGAGGTATAAATTCAAAATACCCAATGTTGGGAAGAACGGTAAAGGTAGCGGATTCCGGCGGTTCTTCTGGATCAATATTAGCACCAATCCAACCTTCTGAAGACCCATAATCAGCACTCATCAGAGGCAAGTTCGCCGCATAGTGCCTTAGTTTACTCAAGTAAGGCTCCATTGATCCTGTCATGATTCCATAGACATATTTCGCATTTGGCCAAAGCTCCGGAATTAAGCCATACCAGCTACTCAAGCTTACACATTTACTGTAAATGGTGTCTGCCAATTGAGGATTTGGGCGTAGAAGCCTAGAAACAGCACTACGGATAGAAGGAATTGTGATTCTACTGGACAGAACTCCCTCTCTTATATCACAGCAAAGGTCTTCCCATACTTGTTCGAATGTTCGAAATGCATGAACAATGCTGTGGGCAAATGTGGAGAACACAAACTGAACTTCTTCAGAGCATATCAAACCACATAAAAGGTGGCAGTACAATGATTGATTGTAATCAAGGCTGAAAATAACTTCTTCAGGACTGCAGCACTGAGATTGAATGTCTTTCATTGTGTTTTTGTATGCCTGGCTTAGGTATACATTTGTAGTGGCTGTGGTAGCTAGAAGGCCACCTTTTGTTCTGAACTGCTTGCTGCTGTAAATGAATTGTAAGGCTTTTCCATTCCCTATAGGATGTGCTCTACAGAGTTCAAATGGGAAATTCATATTTAAAGTAAAACAGTTAGAACAAACAGTAGCCTCTATGATTTTCATAAAAAAAGATGACAGGAAACTTTAAAAGTTGAATAGTAAATTGGACACATTTGGAGAGCAACAAAGCTTTTGTTGATGCAAAAGGGTAGACTTCAAAGTCATCTATTTGCACTGAGATTAGTTCAAAGATATTGTTGATGCAAAAGGGTAGACTTCAAAGTCATCTATTTGCACTGAGATTAGTTCAAAGATATTGATAATTTTGCTGTTATCCAATGAGTGCAAGTAGAGGGACCAATAGGCGCTAAGACCATCCGCAACCGAACGCTAGACAGACGTATGTCGTCTGCTAACGATCCAACCGAACGCCAGAAATCCCGCTAATTTCCAGGAGTTCACACGCTAATTTTTTTTAAATCCGAAAATTAGGTATCGAACAATATATATATATATATATATATATATATATATAATAAAGTATAAGAAGAATATACACTTTTTTTTTTTTTTTTGTGGGTTAGAAAATAGAGTTCGGTTGGAGACAAATTACTCATTTTTGAAGCGAAAAATGAATTTTCGTTTGGAGATGGGCTAAGAGATTGAAGAACCAACCTATTCCTGAAAGCAAAAGAAGTCCGATATATGTCCATTGTGGACTGCTCTAATTCCTCATTGAAAGGAACAAGTTTTGGCTTCCCTTGTGTCGTACCAGAGCTGCAAGGGATAAACAAAAGCTTCCAACCAGTCAGGATCCCAAGCATAACAAGCGCAAATAATAATAAAAATAAAAATAGCAACACAAACCTCAAAGAAATCGATTTTATTGGCCTCCCAGTGAGGATTGGTAAGGCATCTCCATCTGCAATTCTCTGTATATAAGGCTCCAGATCCTTGTGAGCCACCAAAGGAACGCATGCCTTGAAGCTATCTGGGTCAGTTTTTCCTCCAAGCCCCAAATTCTGCAAGTATTCTGCTGCACCGTTCTCTTCGAGAATCCTCTGAAGGGTCTCTCTTTGAACCCTCTCAGCTTCCTTTGTTAATGCTTCAAACTCCTCTATCACACGGTCTCCATTGAATCCCTTCACCTTCTCCAACATCTCCGAAGCTCTAGCTGGCTCCTTCTGGTACTCAGTCTCGTTTGCCAAAGAAATTCCTTCTTAGCAAAGCAAAAGCCGGTTAAAGAAAGAGAAAACTAATAGCTTTCTCTGAAGGTAAGAACTACTTAGGCAGGCCGTATCTTTGTTTTAAGATTGTGGAAATAGGCTTCGAACTGAACAAAGAACACAGCTCAAATTACGATACTTGACATAGAGTAGAAATTCCAAATACTAATTAAAAAGGAATTAGGTTGACAGAAGGCAAAGAAAGCCAATCGATCCACCAATCCAAGAAGCTATGAAATAAAATACATTATATGCTCGGAAAAGCAGTCCCTCACGAAAAATCCAGAACCGTTTGCAGCTAACAAATCCATTGCCAGACTCAAATAGAAGCCTTCAGCCAGATTCGTAGAGGAAGCTCAGGAAATTAAAAAGAAATAACTAAAAAGATAGACGAATTAAAGCCTTCATCAAAACGATTCAGACGAACCAAAAAAGCCCCTCTTCAGCAACAGAGGAGGAAAGCAGCAGAAGAGAAGAGAGAACAAATTGCGAAGGAAAGAGAAAAGAACAGAGCTTCCACTTACCAAGAAGCGGCGAGGGATCGAAAGCTCGGGTCTGAAGGCTACATGGGAAGCTCCTTGTTGCCGGCGAGTCTCCCGAGCAAGCTCGCAACTTGCGCTTCGATTCGAGGCGGAAGCACGGAATAAGAAGTGGGCTTGAGAAAAATCTCAGAATCGAGAGGATGAACCTCTTGCGCTTTGTTTTGATTGATGGTGACGCTACAGTTGCTTCCCTTCAGGGTAGGCTGTGATGTTCAATAGCTCGCCAGCTCCACTCCGTTGAATTTGGGCTGCTTCTGTTTTCTTCTAGACTAGTTACCGTAGCAAGAAAAATGCCACTTTTCTTCGCATGATTGGATGATACAATCTTTTTTTTTTTTTTTTTTGGGAAAAATGATACAATCTCATAACTTCATTTAAAGCCGATTTAATGGGTGTAATTATAGTTGGGCTGAATTTGATTTTGATTGTGGATAAATTTAGCTATTTAGTTTGAATATAGATTGATAAGAGTTAGAAATTGATTTACACGCAGCTCATTTTAGTCATCTTAGTCAGTCGTTTTAGCTATCAACTATTTTTTTAACTTGTATCTACGAGCTGCCACTTCAAAGGGAGCATTTGGCGGTGTAACTAATTCATTGGCGGAAGCTAGCGAGGCCACCAACCGGCATCAGCCCACATTTGTGTTGCCTCAGTGAAGAGACGAGGCCGTAGTAGAGAGTAATCAAACCCGGGATGAGGGTTCTCAACCGTGCTCACCCACCGACCACCCTAAGCCTCAGTGAGTACTAAGAAATTGTTGGATTTGAATTTTATACATGTGATGTGTGTATAAACTTGTCTTAATTGATCTAAACGTCTCAGAAAAATTTTAATATTGTTCTTTAATTCGGTGAAATGATTGAAGAAAAATTATTTCTTTTATTATTAATAATTTTCTTTAATGGTTGAAGAAAAAAAGTATTTCTGTAAAATCACTAATCTAGCAGCATACTTTTTAATTTATTGACTATCATTAAAGAAAATAAAAATCTGGAACTAAATCTTGAAAACTTCAAAGCAATCTATAGAGTGTTCAGCTCCAAGTAGTTAATTGTAGAAGTGAGTAACACCATTAAGAATTCATGCTTTTAAAACTATCCAATCATGCAAGGAAAAGGCAAAGAACAATTATGTTTGTTAAGGGGACATCCATCAAACTTTAAAAAAATTTAATTTTGAGATTTACACCTATCACTATTAAATCCTAAGCTGATGCTTCAGTAGAAGAATTAAATAAAATCTTATATTTGGTTCTATTTTGATTTTCTAAAATTTTTATGAGAAATTTTTTGCTAATTCATTTTCATTCAGTGAAGAGCAAGATTCCATTTAGCATGATGTATGATTTGACACTGCTGGAAATGTAGTAATTTCTGGCGAACAAATCCGACTGAAAATCTTCAAAATTCATAGGGAATTAGTAATACCGGTGGATTTTCGATGGATTAAAATCAGTCGGTATTTTGATCGGGTATCAGATTTCTGATGGATTGCTGATGAATTTAGGATTGGAAAAACGATGATTTCTAGAATCGTTATTGGCAGATCCGTTGGAATTTTTGCAGAAAATCGGTCGATTTTTTTGCTGGAATTTTTTAAGAAATTACTGGCAGACAAATTACTAGTGAATTTTTCTGTCGGTAATTCGCTGGACATTTTAGCAAAAAAATCCATAGACAATAGTCGGAATAATCTACTTATTCACCAAGGGATCCCTCACCAGCTTCAGATTGGCTCTCTCGAAGTCGTTTATACTCACCATACAAAAGATAAAATAAGATTAGTCATTGTATAATTGTCACTTAAAATATTTCTCTTAATATTATAAACTTATACAGTCACATAAGTTCTCCTTGCTCGCTTGTCCACCCACTACTGGTCCTCCTGACGCTTGTGAATGCAAGTGTGCAACTCAACATTAGTGGATTCTCTACCTAATAACTTTCTCTACAATAAACTTAGATTAGTATTCATGACTAAATAAATTAATAAAAATCTATTAAAATTCTTACCGATCGTAGTTTGTGATCAGTGTGTGGAACTACGTCCCCAATATCAAAATTACAATATATTACAGCCATCATTCAAAATAGATAAACATAATATGAACTTAGATAAGCACTAAAATAACATTTCATAAACTTATCAATAGGGCTCGATTTCAATTCATTAAATAATTTATTTCCTTATAACTCTTGGTCCTGAAAAAACCTTCTTATCATTAATGATACTTATCACTCTCACCAAATATCATCTTGTTTTTCACTACAATAACTTTTGATGTAAATGTATGCTGATAAGGATTAATTGCTTGCCAAGCTTCTAATATAATATCATACCTCTCATTAAAATTGATAATGATCATGTCACCCATAAAACCAACTTATGATCAAATGATGTTCAAAGATATAATGAAAAAATCAACATTATCAGACCTCTCATCAAAATTGATGATAAATATGTCACCCATACAACCATCTTAAGGTCAGATGATGACCAAGGATATAATTAGAAAAACAACATAATCTATGTTATTATTGCCTGATTACTCTTTCATTAGTGTTGTTTAGAGATGTGGTCTACTCTATCATTGTGGGTTTCTATTCCTTTAGCAATCAACATGTGTGAAGAACATTATTGTTGTCAGGTCCTAAGTCCTGGATGAGATAAGTGGAGGATTGCGTTAGATAGTCGACAACCAGTGTAAAACTTTTCTCAAATTGCTACTCTTGTATGTTTCCTTCGAGAAAGCAAGTAAATCGTCTTTATAAGGTGTTGATGCCACCTCAGTTCTTGTTTGATAGGGGCTATTTGATTTGAAAATGTAGGGATTTTGAAAATATTGATATTTGATTTGAAGCAAAAGGAATGCCGAGTAAAATTTGAAGTAAAATGAATTCACTTTGTAATTCAAATCCAGTGTATTTGGGATTTATCAGATTTGGGCAATTTTCAAATACATTGAAAACTCACCACTATTGCCATCGTTGGTTGCCTCCTCTGCCGCCACCACTGACCACCGGCCACTCAGCCACTCTCATGTCTAGAATCTAATTTAGAAGAATTGTTTATTTTATTTTTTTCAATTATCTATCAAAGCTTTTATAAATTATCAATATAAATTAATATTCAACGAATGCAATTTATGTATCATATTCATTGACACATTTTAGTATATTTATTCTCCCAAAACTCATTTATAATAGCCATGAGATTACTAACAATCAATGATTTCTTAATAGCTCATAACTACAAAAGATATAAACAAATATAGAACAAAATCAAAAGGAGAACCTAAAGATCTTAAATATTCTCACTCCACATGGTCATGATCTCTTCTCTGATTTGAAATAAATAAAATCACATAACGAGCTTAAAAAGTTTAACAAAATCTAAAACTCGCTAATGCTTTCAATAGAAGATATAAGAAATCAATAGAATGAATAACATTCAATATCATCAATGCTCAATCACCATTGATACGATTCAATCTGATCAAATAAAAAGTAAAAATTATCACGCTTAAATTCACAAATCAACAACAGAGGCAAAAATGTAAATACATCTAAAGTCAAATTAATGATTATTAAGTCTAGTTTGTAGCGTGAACATGCAAGTGTCAATGTCATCAATCTTGTCTATATTATCAATTATCTATGATATAAATCAATACATGTAACCATTCATATGCTATCCTATCTATCAATGCCATCTATCAATGGTATCAATGCATGTATGCATCAGTATATGATGTAGTATATGATTCAACATGATAGGATATTCAACTTTATGTGATGATTTCATTCTTTCATATGTATTCATTGCATCATTATATCGTCTTTATTATAATTATCTTTATCTTTATGATTATATGTAGAATATGATAAAGTTCCAAGAGAAGTACTATGGAGAGTTCTTGAAAAGAAATGAGTTAATAACGCTTACATTCAAATCATTAAAGATATGTATGCATGAGCTATTACTTGTGTTCAAACACAAGGTGGTTTGACCAAGTATTTTCTTATTTCGGTCGGATTACATCAAGGATCAACCTTAAGTCCATATCTTTTTGTTTTAGTCATGGATGTTCTCACTAGACATTTGCAAGAGGATGTACCTTGGTGTATGCTTTTTGCTGATGATATTCATCTTGTCGATAAGACTAGAGAGGGAGTTGAAGGTAAACTTAAATTATGGAGGTCAACCTTAGAGTCTAAAGGTTTTTGCTTGAGTAGATCTAAAATAAAATATATAGAGTGCAATTTTAGTAGTAATAGACCTAGTGAGGGGATTGTGACTTTGGAAGATGAAGTCATTAATAAGAGTACATGTTTTACATATCTTGGATCTATTGTTTAGAGTGATGGTGAAATAAATGAGAATATTATCAGCAGAATTCAAGTTGAATGGTTAAAGTGGAGGAATGCATCCGGCTTGTTGTGAGATAAAAAAGTACCCCTCAAACTTAAGGGAAAATTCTATAAGATGGTGGTGTGACCTGCAATGCTTTATGGTGTTGAATGTTGGCCTTTAAAATAGAAGTATAATACTAAGTTAAGTGTGGCAGAGATGAGAATGCTCAGGTGGATGTGTGGCTTTACCCTTAGAGTTAGGATACGAAATGAGCATATACGTGAAAAGGTTGGAGTAGCTCCAATAGAATGTAAGATTAGAGAGAGTCGCCTTAGATGGTTTGGTCACATAAAACGGCAGCCTTCCGATGACCCAATTAAGAAAGTAGAGGTATTAGATTTGACTTATGTTAAGAAAGGTAGATGCAAACATATAAAGACTTGGTTAGTAAATATTAGAAATGATCTTTTCTCTATTAGATTTAAACGAGAATTTGACTGTTAATAGGACAAAATGGAGAAAAAGGATTCATGTAGTCGACCCCACGTAGTGAGATAAAGGCTTGATGTTGTTGTTGTCGTTGTGCCACTCAAGAAGTAAAGATGTGTTAAAGTGCCTATATATATATATATATATATATATATATATATATATATATATATATATATATATATATATATATATATATATATATATATATATATATATATATATATATATATAACATGCTAATCAAGTTCATTAATTATATCACTATAGGAGAATCTTTTATTACCGTCAGATTTTTCGGCATATGTAAATACGCCGGTAAAAGCAACGTACTCATCCGTTGATCTTTCGTTGTAGCCTTAACGATAGAGTTTTCAGTGGATATTCCAATGCCCATTTATCAACGAATAATCCATCGACATATGCGTCATTTTTTTAAGATCGTCAGTTTATTTCGACGCATTTTTCATCGGAACTTACCGGTAGAATCTCCGACGAATATTTGGTTGGCTTACATAAACCAGACGAATAAATTTCGACATATTTTTTTACTATAACAATGCTAGAGGAAAATCCGTCGGAAATTACGTCGGGGAAAGCCCTATTTTCCTCGCAGCATCGTCTTCCTTCTCATTTTCTTTCCTCCTCGTTTTGGATCACTCCGCTCACGTTAGTCGCCTCAGCCGAACATCATCACTGTCGAGACCGGTCCATTGCCCGACAAGCTTTAATTGGCTACCTACCGTCATTAAAATATACTATACTTCTAAAACAATAAATTAATGTAGATGCATTATTTTTTTAAAGTCAAAATCAGCTTGAACCTATTTGTAAATAATGATAAGTTAGAGTGTTGCACAAGAAAATTATTTTAAATAGATTTTGAGTTCTTGATGACTAACAAAAACCTTTGTAACCTAACTCAAATTTTAATTATATCTATAATTAAAATATGGTATGTATTAATAAGACTTTAATTGTACTAATTAGTGTTTTTCTATTCAAAGCATATTGCAAAATTTCTTTTTTTTTTATTTATATAATTGTCTAAGTGGGTCATGTTTAGGCTTTTAAATGATAAAAGAAACCCTAAATTCAATAAACTTAGCCTATTTTAGCCTATAGCTATTAGGGTCCAACTTTTACAGCTATTAGAAGGTAGGACTTATAGGCTTATGAGTTTGCTTGGACCATTTGATAACCCTCCCTTCATATGCTTTGAACTAAGCCCTCATTGTACAAATTGTCTATGAATTATAGATTTTTGTAACCAAGCTAGACTATATTATTTCTACCCTATGTGAGTTTGAACATAAGAAAATCCTCCCCTTCTTAATTATGTCTATGTGTGATGGCTTTTTAAGAAATAAATTTAAAATTATGTATTTTAAACGTGCAATAAAGAAAGAAAGGAAATTAAATTAAGAAATTATAGTATTTTAAAGAAACAAGTTATTCAATTGAATTGGATTAGTTGACCTAAATTTATTATATAGTCTTTTAATATAAATATAGGTGTAAATTAGTCAAGTCGAACTCGAGTCATAACAAATTCGAGCTTGACTCGTTGCTCAAAAAGACCACTAGAACTTGAGCTTGATTCACGCTTATAGATTTAGCTCGAGCTCAACTCACCTATTCTTTATTAGAACGAAAGCTCAAGATGAAGTCCTCCTAGTGGGAGTTTTGAATCATCAATGCTAGTCATACAGAAGTTGTGGAATCGCAGTTGCAACATCACTGACGGAAATTGATCCTCTCGCGAGAGCTACGCTCGATTCGCTCAAACTGTCACAAAAAAGAAGATGAAAATTGAAGTGCCGAATCAAGCGGTGCATTGATATGTGTGTAACTACATTTTTTCGGAAATATATAAACTTGCATTGATATGCCTACAAATACTTTTTGTCGAGAAGTACAACTTCATTGATATAAATTAAATACTTTTGTTGATCTATTAAATACAATTTTTTTAATATATACAAAGTTTATAGCAGCTTTTATTTAATTATGAGATTTCATATATCTACTTTATTCAACAGATTCCTGTAGGGGTGTAATTGTGTCAAGTCGAGTCGAGTATCTGCCTAATCAAACTAAGCTTGTTTAACTTTTGTTGAGATCGAGCTCTCGACTCATTCGAAAATTATTAGGCTTGAGCTCGGCTCTTTTATGCTCGAGCTTAACTCATGAAATACTTTGAAATATAAAGTATATGTTTATTATATTATTTAAAAATTAGATTTTAAATATACTTTAATTTAAAAAAGCAGATTTCTTAACTCGACAAGCTTATGAGCCGAGCCTAGCTGATCTCAAACTCAAGCTCATACAATATTCAAGCTTGACTATAGGCTCGAGCTCAATCTCGTGGCTCAGTAAGCTTGATCATAAGCTAGTTAACGAGCCAAGTTCAAGCCGGCTCGGCTCACTTACACCCTTAGACTCGTGAGCCAAATAGCTAGGTTTCATCAAGTTTAAACTCGAGATTATCCGAGCTTGAGTAGTCAAGCTCATGCACAATAAACTCGAATCATGAGCTCACTAGCGAGTTCAGATCAACCCATTTGCACCCCTAATTATAATGATTTGAGTATCATTATTGTTAAAAAAAAAAAAAGCTAAATCCCAAAAATATAGATTACATGGTTGACGGTAGATAAAGAACTAAACTTTAAAATACAAAAATATTCATAATTATTTTATATGGAAAACCAAATGTAACCTTTTAATTATAAACAATAAATGACATTGTAAAAAATTCCTCTTCTCCTCCTACATATTTTCTAATGTGAATGCAATTATTGAACAACTCATGAGAAAAAACAAAGAAGAAAAAAGAGTCCGATATCTTTCTTCCACATATTGTTTTATTTCTTGAGAAATAAATTTACGTAGATCTCTTGGATTTGGCATTCCTTTGCTATCAACATCCAAAATAATTTGAGAAGAGAAATATGCCTCATAATTCTGCTTGAGAACAGCAAGATACTTAAAATATATTTATAGACTCAAAATTAGAAACATTTTAGAGTCTCAACTCACAAGTTACCCAGTTGAATTGGATTTGTTGACTTGAAATTATCAAGAAGTTCTATTTTTTTCTATGTAAATGAGTTAAGTGAAGAAAGCTAACTCTCCAAAGCATAGATTATTGATAAAACAAGCTCATTTATATTTCTTTTGGGACAGCTTTCAGCCGCTATTTTTTTGTTAATTTCAAGTAGATTTTTACTATAAAATGTTTTAGAAAGCTGTAGAGAACTGTCGATCTCAGACGAAATCTTAGTTGATTAAAGATAAAAAAAAAAAATTTTGTAGTATGATAATTTTGTCAGCAGCCACAACCATGTGACCACTAAGCATGGCATCTGACCACGGTAGCTCCACAATCTCTACTGGCAACAGGCCATCACCACTGCCCTGTGCCTCCGCCACAGCGTCTAACGGAAAGAATATTCTGCTCTCCTCTGCTCTATGCTCCTCTCTATATAAATCACACTGTAGCACAGTCGGAAAATACGATGAAATGAAATCCCATACTTGAGCTCCTCTGTTTCTCTTCTTTATTGTTTGTTGCTAACTCTCTGCTTGCAGGTGTTTCAACATGGTTTCAGAGCAGTAAAAGCCCAACGGCACTTGTTCGCCATGACCGAACCCGAAGCTTCTAGCAACCAAACTGCTCCGCAATCCAATTCTTCCCTCTCCGCCTCCATGGCTGATTTCACCATTCCAGGACCGCTTAAGTTCCTTATGTCGAACATTAAGCACATAGTCCATGAATTACGCCATTTGGAGAACTCAGACGCTCAAACTCTTCTCGGCAAACAGCTTCTACGGATACCTCACCGGCACCCACCCACCGCCGCCCCCGTCCAACGCCGACCATAAATTCTGGAAGCTCGTTGACCAGAATTTGGTATCTGTCCTTTACTCCACCATCTCCCCCTCTATACTACCCTACATTCTCACTCTCTCCTCTGCCCATGAGATCTGGCATATGCTGGAGAGCCGGCTCCAACCGACCAATCGGTCCCGGGTCATTCAGCTCAAGAATACTCTTCACCACGTCACCATGGGTGACAACTCTATGAAAGTGTATATTGCTCAGATCAAAGGGCTGGTAGACAGCATAGCGGCGGCGGGCTCTCACGTCGACAGTGAGGATATCATCCACTACATCTTAAATGGCCTCCCGGCGGCGTACAACTCTTTTTGCACGTCCATTCGCACGTGGCAGACCCCTATCAGCCTGGACATCCTATACTCTCTCCTCTGTAACGAGGAGATCAACATTCAAAATCAACTGCTCAACGATGCCTCCTTCTCCAAAGACAACTCGGCATTCTACACCAACTATCGTCGTGCCCGCGGCCGCGGGAGTAATCCTCAGTCCGGCCGCTCCTCCAGAGGTCGTGGCTCTGCCTCGCGCACCTACAACACTCTCTCATCGACCCCTCAGCCTACCTGTCAGATATGCAACAAACTAGGCCACATTGTCGCGCAATGCTGGCACCGCTGTAACTTGAACTACACACCGGCGCCACCTCGTGCAATGCTCACCCAAGCTCCGGCCACTCTTCCAACAGAATGGGTGCTCGACACTGGAGCCTCCTCGCATCTGACTACCGATGCGACTAACCTGCTCCAACCAACCCCCTATCAAGGAACAGACTCGATCTCCACCGCCAATGGCAGCACGCTACCCATCCACACCTCCGGCGACGGTCTCCTTCCTCTACCCCAATCCAACCGTAAGCTGTATCTTCACAATTTACTTCACATACCATCTCTTTCTCACAACTTGCTATCTATTCACAAGCTCACAACTGATAACAATTGCTCTATCTCTTTTGATGGTCTCGGATTCCAAATCACCGACCTCCAGGACAACCAAATCCTCCTCCGTGGTAGAAGTCGCGATGGCCTCTACATCATCTCCGCCAACACATCCAACTCTCCTACAACCGCGCTTCATTCCAGTCCAAACAACTCCTCCCTCTGGCACGGACGACTCGGTCACCCCAATCAGCTCGCCATCCGAACTCTCGCCCGTTTAGATCCTTCTATTAGTGTTCCCCCTACTTCAGATTACTGCAAATTTTGTAACATGGCCAAGAGCCAAAAACTTCCCTTCTCCCCTAGGAAAAATGATGTAAATGCTCCCTTCTTACTAATTCACAGTGATGTATGGGGTCCGACACCTCTCACATCTATCAATGGATACAAATATTATATCGTATTTATTGACGACTACACACGGTTCTGCTGGCTATTCCTTATGAACTCCAAAGCTGAATCAATATCTAAGTTCAAACAATTTCACGATTTAATCAAAAATCAATCTAACACAAGTATAAAAATACTCCGCTCAGACGGCGGCGGTGAATACATAAGCACCCAATTCCAACAATTTCTCGCTACGAACGGCATTCTTCACCAATTCAGTTGCCCTCACACCCCTGAGCAAAACGGCGTGGCCGAGAGGAAGTATCGTCATCTTCTCGACACCACTCGAACACTCCTTCTCGCCGCCAATTTGCCACAAAAATTATGGGCAGACGCACTCCTAACAAGCAACTACCTGATCAATCGGCTCCCCACCAAATCCTGCAATCTTCAAATTCCCTATAAAATGCTTCACGGCACACTTCCCGCCTACAATCATCTACGCTCCTTTGGCTGCCTGTGCTTCCCCTGGCTCAGGCACCGCGCACCCAATAAACTCTCCCCCAGGTCCCTTGAATGCGTGTTCATAGGTTATTCACCATCCTAAAAGGGATAAAGGTGTTATAACCCATCCTCAAATCAAATCTATGTTTCCCTCCACGTCATCTTCCATGAAGATTGGTTCCCTTATCACACAACCCCCGCAGAATCTCCTCCATCCCCTTCAATCACCGCTCCCTCACCCCTGTACATGCTTCCCACCTCCCTTCCCTCATGCCCTCCACTTTATACTGAACCAACTACAACATCCCCTGCCTCCTCCACGGAACCACCCAACTCTCCACCGTCCCAGCTCAATTCTTCCCCCACACGCCTCCACCAAAATTAAATAACACCTCCACATCCTTTCCACCTCCCCATCCAATGCAAACTCGTCTCAAGTCACGCATTTTCAAGCCCGAACAAATTCTCGATCTCATAGCCACATCACCAGACAACCTCACTCCAACCACATTTTCTCAAGCCTCTATCTCCATCCACTGGCGTGCAGCCATGTCCGATGAATTTCAAGCTCTCCAACAAAAGGGAACCTTGTCCTTGGTACCGCTCTGTGGCGCCCTAAGATCTAACTTGGAAAGAATTTCAATCAAACCATCAACAAATTACCTGAGCTATCTATAACATCAAACAAACGGTCCAACAAAAATAATCTATAACATTTAAAACATCAATATAACAGTTCTGTTCATCTCAAAAGATCATATACAATACTCAGGAGCTATACCGACAACACATGAACTGAAATCTATCCTGTCATGAGTACAAAAGAATCACTACAATCAAAAAGAACAGAAACCTGGAGATCCTGATCAACCTCAATCACCTGCTCCCTTGCCCTGACCTGAAAATATTAACCACATATAATGAGCTTCAAAAAGCCCAACAGGTCACCTAATACCTACAATTGTAATCAAAGCACAATACTAGAAACAATATGCATGTCAATCAGTCAAATCTATAACAGTCAATGGTCAATGAGTCAATGCAGCAAAAATTAAATCAGTAGTCAATGCAGTACGGAAATCAATAGTCGATGCAGCAATAGAAGAACCGATAAAGCAAACTCAATCAATCAGTACGTCAAATCTCAGAAGAATCCGTCGATCGGTCAAATCAATCGTATCGAATTCAATCGCTCAAATCAATAAGACAGTAAATCCATATGTCAATACCGTATACATGCACTTGAATACAATAATACTGAACAAGTACAAACAACTGGCTATCAATAGTGCTGTTGTAGAAATCCATATTGCCGTTGTAGATATCCATACATTGGTTTCAATAAGAGTCGTCACTCTGTGCCCGTCGGCATAAGAATCTCCTTATGCCTCCCAATCAATATATCAATGATCAATAGTTTAAAGGAAAGCCCGTCGGCCCACCATCCTGTACAGGTCAATCAATCTCCAACCAATGTTCAACCAGGCTTGTCTTTCAGTATCAATAGTCAATTCAATAGTCAATATAGTCAATATAAGAACAATGTAGAGCAATCATATCAACATTCATATTTATATCTATTCAATTCACTAATCTCAGACAAATCGGAAATCGTACAAAATTTTGGCAGCGTAACGGCAGACTATCAAATTTACACAAAAATCCTACAAAAGTCACAATTCACCAAATTACAATAGAATGTTCACGACAACAATATAAGACTATTCTTCTACTGAATCAATAACAATAAACATCCTGATATTTTTCTATTCAATAACCGGTGAAATTGTTCTAGAAAAGAATCAAATCGTGTAGAATATTCGTATCTATAACATATTAAAAGTTGTGCGGTGAAAGTTGTGTCAATACAAAATCGGGTCC
The DNA here is from genome assembly GCA_016618105.1 of Dendrobium huoshanense. Classification (NCBI taxonomy): domain Eukaryota; kingdom Viridiplantae; phylum Streptophyta; class Magnoliopsida; order Asparagales; family Orchidaceae; genus Dendrobium; species Dendrobium huoshanense. The sequence continues at coordinate 34,756,000 of CM028357.1, forward strand.
ATTTTTCGATCACAAAAACACAAAACAGGTCACAATACGATCAAAACTCAATATCTTCAAAAAATAGAGATAGGATTCGGAGTCCTTACCGCGAGATAAACAATTTTTCCCAACAGCGGCGTCGGACGAAAAGCGCTCCGCGGCCTCCGGAAACCAGCTTTTCCTTTGCTTTCCTTCTCTTTCTCTCTCCTCAGATGTTTTGATTTTTAAAATGATTTTTCTCTCTCCTCAAAACGATCTGATTTTCTTATATCTGTGAACGGATCGGCCCGGCCGATCGCCACATCGTCCAGGACGATGTGAACAAAATCCAATCGTCCAGGACGATATTTCAGGCCGATAATTAATTTTCCTTGGACGATAAAAACCCTTGCTCACTGAATTGTGCCAAGCACTGATCGTCCCAGGACGATCCAAAATCGGCCCTGACGATCCACCCAGAAATTAGCTAATTCTGATCGTTCTGGACGATCTTAACATCGTCCCGAACAATCCCAGAAGGAAATCAAAGAAACGAGCTACGAGCTCTCACAATCTCCCCACCTTAGAAAAATGTCGTCCCGACATTTCCCTAAAGGTCTGGAGCAAAACGAAGCAAAACAAATCCAAACCAAATTCAAATCAAAATCAAAACTCGTCGAAAAATCATACAGATCACACAATTCATTCAATCACATGTCACTATGCATGGTCATATGTCAATCAATCAATTAGTCAAATCAGCTTACCAGCAGAACTTTCTGATCGTTGTTGATCTTCATAATGCTGTAGACTGTAGATACGTGGCACCACTGGAGGAAGTGCAGGAGGTCGTGACGCAACAGTCTCCCTCTGACTATCTCTGACAGCTCTATCAGTCCTATAAGTCATCCTGTTCCCTGATCTCTCGCTGTAGGCTCTCGAGCTAATTATCCTCTGCTGTTCTGTACCAGAATCAGTTCTTCCACCCAATCCTTTCTAAGGGCAATTTGCTACTCTATGCCCTTGCTGTCCACAATGAAAACACTGTCCCGTCAACAAGTAACACCGACCTGCATGTCGTCGACCACAATGAATGCAAAAGGATGCACTTACAGCTACCCATTCTACCCAATCTCTCAATCCAATCCTATAACTCTGGTAACAATTCATTCTTCCAATAACCTGGCTCTGATACCAACTTATGACGCCCCAAGATCTAACTTGGAAAGAATTTCAATCAAACCATCAACAAATTACCATAGCTATCTATAACATCAAACAAACGGTCCAACAAAAATAATCTATAATATTTAAAACATCAATATAACAGTTCTGTTCATCTCAAAAGATCATATACAATACTCAGGAACTATACCGACAACACATGAACTGAAATCTATCCTGTCCTGAGTACAAAAGAATCACTACAATCAAAAAGAACAGAAACCTAGAGATTCTGATCAACCTCAATCACCTGCTCCCTTGCCCTGACCTGAAAATATTAACCACATATAATGAGCTTCAAAAAGCCCAGCAGGTCACCTAATACCTACAACTGTAATCAAAGCACAATACTGGAAATAATATGCATGTCAATCAGTCAAATTCATAACAGTCAATGGTCAATGAGTCACTGCAGCGAAAATTAAATCAGTAGTCAATGCAGTACGGAAATCAATAGTCGATGCAGTAATAGAAGAACCGATAAAGCAAACTCAATCAATCAGTACGTCAAATCTCAGAAGAATCCGTCGATCGGTCAAATCAATCGTATCGAATCAATTGCTCAAATCAATAAGGCAAAAAATCCATATGTCAATATCGTATACATGCACTTCAATACAATAATACTGAACAAGTACAAAAAACTGGCTATCAATAGTGCTGTTGTAAAAATCCATATTGCCGTTGTAGATATCCATACATTGGTTTCAATAAGAGTCGTCACTCTGTGCCCGTCGGCATAAGAATCTCCTTATGCCTCCCAATCAATATATCAATGATCAATAGTTTAAAGGAAAGCCCGTCGGCCCACCATCTTGTACAGGTCAATCAATCTCCAACCAATGTTCAACCAGGCTTGTCTTTCAGTATCAATAGTCAATTCAATAGTCAATATAGTCAATATAAGAACAATGTAGAGCAATCATATCAACATTCATATTCATATCTATTCAATTCACTAATCTCAGACAAATCGGAAATCGTACGAAATTTCGGCAGCGTAACGGCAGACTATCAAATTTACACAAAAATCCTACAAAAGTCACAATTCATCAAATTACAATAGAATATTCACGACAACAATATAAGACTATTCTTCTACTGAATCAATAACAATAAACATCCTGATATTTTACTATTCAATCAAAATCGTGTAGAACCCAAAATAACCGGTGAAATTGTTCTAGAAAAGAATCAAATCGTGTAGAATATTCGTATCTATAACATATTAAAAGTTGTGCGGTGAAAGTTGTGTCAATACAAAATCGGGTCCGTTTTTCGATCACAAAAACACAAAACATGTCACAATACGATCAAAACTCAATATCTTAAAAAAACAGAGATAGGATTCGGAGTCCTTACCGCGAGATAAACAATTTTTCCCAACAGCGGCGTCGGACGAAAAGCGCTCCGCGGCCTCCGGAAACCAGCTTTTCCTGTGCTTTCCTTCTCTTTCTCTCTCCTCAGATATTTTGATTTTTAAAATGATTTTTCTCTCTCCTCAAAATGAGCTGATTTTCTTATATCTGTGAACGGATCGGCCCGGCCGATCTCCACATCGTCCAGGATGATGTGAACAAAATCCAATCGTCCAGGACGATATTTCAGGCCGATAATTAATTTTCCTTGGACGATAAAAACCCATGCTCACTGACTTGTGCCAAGCACTGATCATCCCAGGACGATCCAAAATCGGCCTGGACGATCCACCCAGAAATCAGCTAATTCTGATCGTTCTGGACGATCTTAACATCGTCCCGAACGATCCCAGAAGGAAATTAAAGAAACGAGCTATGAGCTCTCACACGCTCCCCCCACACCCCAGCAACAAGTGCTTGGATGTAAATGGACGTACAAACTGAAATGTGACTCCGCCGGCCGCATAGATAGGTAAAAAGCCCTGTTAGTAGCCAAAGGCTACGAGCAGCAACCAGGCCTCAACTACAATGAAATGTTCAGCCCTGTCGCTAAGCTCCCAACAATCCATATTATGCTCACAGACGCCCTTCAACGAGCTTGGTCTATCACTCAGCTCGACATCACCAACGTCTTCCTCCACGGTGACTTAGCCGAGGATGTCTACATGACTCAACCTCAGGGCTTCGTCACTCTCAACATCCCGGCTACGTCTGTAAGTTGCACAAGGCCATCTATGGCTTAAAGCAATCTCCACGACAGTGGTACCACAAATTGACCTCCCAACTCCAGACAGCTGGCTTTCAGTTCAGGAAATCTGATCCAGCCCTGTTGCTTCTAAAGACAGCCTTAATTCACACAAATATACATTCTCATTTATGTGGATGACATGCTCATTACCGGGAATGACTCCAAGCAAATACAGGATATTCTATCCAAGCTCCAAGAAGCCTTCTCCCTCAAAGAACCAAAGCCGCTCTCCTTGTTCCTCGGCATTCAAATCTCCAAAAATCCCCACGGTCTATTTTTAGACCAACACTAATACGCCCAAGACATTCTCAACTCCAGCGGCTTTTTCAATTGTAAACCCCTGCTCACCCTCATAGCATTAAAACACTCCACCTGTACACAGACGAATGCCCAATCCGTCGACCCAACTCACTACCGTCAGCTCGCCGGATTGTTGCAATAATTAACCATCACCCATCCCGATATTGCCTTTGCAACGAATCAGATCTGCCAACATATGCACGACCCTCAACCCAGTCATCTCCAAACACTCAAGCATTTGCTCCGGTACATCAAAGGCACAATCCACTATGGCCTTCCTCTCCATCGCAGCAGTCTCACCCTTCAATCATATGTTGTTGCCGACTGGGCGTCTGATTAGACAGACCGTAAATCCGTCTCTGGATTCTGCACATTTCTTGGGCACAATCTAATCTCCTGGTCAGTCAAAAAGTAAATCACAGTGGCAAAATCCTCTACCGATGTCGAATACAGAGCGCTTGCTGCAGCCACCTCCGATGTCTTATGGTTACAACGTCTCCTAGCTGAATTCAATGCCGAGAAACCCTCTCCAACCAAGCTCTTCTTCGACAACATCTCAGCCATGGCTCTCGCCAATAACCCCGTATTTCACGCGAGAATAAAGCACATCGAGATTGATTACCACTTCATCAGTAATCATATTCGGAACAAAGAAATCTTCATTGAACATATTCACTCTGCCGCTCAGCCAGCTGATATACTCACCAAGCCTCTCTCGGTAACTAGGTTCCAACTCCTTCGATCCAAACTCACCATCGTCCCAAACAACGGTGAGTTTGCGGGGGGGGGGGGGGGGGGCTGTCATCAGCCACAACCATGTGGCCACTAAGCCTGGCATCTGACCACGGCAGCTCCACAATCTCTGCTAGCAATAGGCCATCACAACTGCCCTATGCCTCCGCCACAGCGTCTAACAGAAAGAATTTATGCTCTCCTCTGCTCTATGCTCCTCTCTATATAAATCACACTGTAGCACAATCGGAAAATACGATAAAATGAAATTCCTTACTTGAGCTCCTATGTTTCTCTTCTTTATTGTTTGCAGCTAACTCTCTGCTTGCAGGTGTTTCAACAAATTATAGGTACATTTGTTTTATTTTGTCTTATATGTCATCTTCATTTATTGGTGAAATATGCCCAAAAAAATTGTCTTCAAACTAAAATAAACCCACTATTGAAAATGATTAATTTTTTAATATTGTGACAATCAAATTTGATTAGAATAAGATTTGGACAATATTTGAATTAAATTTGATCAAGATTGAGACCCATGCAATAAAAATTCTATGGATTATCAAACATTCTTTGATAATCAAACACTAAACCCTAAACATTTGACTATTACTCAAAATTTAATTAAAAAAAAACATTTAATAGAAACGTCTTGAACTATTATTCAAAACTTATTTTGAATATTGCCCAAAAGTTTAAGGTGTAAATATATAACATCAATCATTAACCTTCAATCACAATCACCAACTAGTTGAAGATGGAGATGACAAAAATGACAAAACGTTGTATTGGAAGTTTTCCTCAAAACCATCACTCTCGAACAAGAATTACCCATTAAGAAAAATGCACTAATAAAAGTAAAGGTCATCATCTTTTTTCACAAAAGATTCCTTATATAAATTGGAGCATTTCCTTAAATTGTAGGACCATCTTATTCTAAAGCGAACTTTCGGTCACATTTCCTCAAGAAACAAAACAACAAACACATTTCTCAAATTTTAGACATCATGGGGCACATTAACTAAAATATATGTAATTCTATTTATTTATCATGTGAGAAATGAAATAAAATTACAACATTTGATCATTCTAACAAGTTTTATAGAGCTTAAAATTAATATTAACATCTAGTTATATATAATCTAATATAAAAGGTAAGCATGCAATAACATAGAAGAAATGAAATCATCTTATACCAAAAAAATATCTCCAACAAAATATAAAGTGCTCATGCATAAAAAACAATTGAGATTTCCACTTATTCAATTATTCTCTTAAGCAAAGAGCCAATGGGAGGACAAAAGAATACGAGTTTTCTAAATTCTGTTAGAATATGTCCCAAATGAAAGGGTAATATGGCACTGTTTAGATTTAATGTGAAGAGATGAATTGTTTAGATTTTATGTGTGTCTACTTTTATGAGAAGTAGAATAAAGGTTTAAGAAAATATATATGCAAGAATTGTTCTCTATCTACCTACCCTTTCTCTATCAGATTTTCCCATAAACTTTGGTGCCATAAAGAGAAAAATTATTATGTATGGATGTCGGACGGCATCCGGAGACCAACCAGAATGCGTCACATCACTTTCTTACTTGGTACCGCTCGGTATCGTGGTTTATTTTGATTGGTCTTCGGACCGTCCGGTGTCTGCATAGAATAATTTCTCCAAAAAAAAAGGAGGTTAAGTGAGAGAAATAATTTCTACAAGTTTTTCTACAAACAGAGTTCATTATGGCTGATTCTGATATGCATTTTAGGAATGTTTATTTTTGCATAAAGTTGAACAAGTGATTTTTATGATAGTGAAAGATAAAAATTTTCACCAAAATATTTTTTACCAATTCTTCCATTATATGATTATTGCTTCTTTTGGGGCAGCTTTTTAGAACACAAATTTTAGTTTAGAAATTTTTTATGTTAAAAAACTACTTCGAAAATGTTGTAACTTCAGATCTGATCGGAAGGGGGCGTCGTCCTTGGAGCAATGCCGAACATCACTTGGCGGGTCAGGTTCGGGTCAACTCGAACCTGACGCAAGCCGGGTTCGGGTCTAAAAAAGTGACCCGTTCTTAAAAATGGGTCGGGTTCGGGTCAGCTCGAATAGTGCCGGGTCAATTTCGACTTATTCCTGAACCCGACCCATGACTCGAATTTTACAACCCTAATATCATATTTAATATCCTAGTAGATCAGAGTTTAATGTGTAAATATATAACATAAATCATTAACCTTTAGTCACAATCACCAACTAGTTGAAATGGAGATGACGAAAATGAGGAAACGTTGTATTTGAAGTTTTTCTCAAAACCATTACTTTCGAACAAGAATCACCCATTAAGAAAAAGGCATTGAGAAAAGGAAAGGTCATCGCTTTTTGCACAAAATATTCCTTATATATATATATATATATATATATATATATATATATATATATATATATATATATATATATATATATATATATATATATATATATATATATATATATATATATATATATATATTGGAGCATTTCCTTAAATTGTAGGAGCATCTTATTTTGAAGAGAACTTTCGGTCACATTTCCTCAATAAATAAAACAACAAACACATTTCTTCAATGTTAGACATCATGGGATACATAAACTTAAATTTCTTTAATTCTATTTATTTATTATGTGAGAAATAAAATAAAATTACAACATTTTATAATTCTAACAAGTTTTATAGATCTACAAAAATAGGCCGGTTTTAACATATCATAGCACACTTTTTGACCTATCCCAACGACTATAACCGCCATAATTTTCATTGCAACTCTTCCGCTGTAATTGCAATGTGCTACAACGGCTTTCCACAGTTATTCGAGGACCGGCGGAGTAGATTTTACGAAGTGCTTACTTTAGCAGCAATTATAACCGGTGCAAAGCTCCATAATTGTGTTGGTTATAACTGCCACTAATACTCTCAAGGGGAAGAGACTAACACTAAAGAAGAAGGGTCGGTCAGATGTGTCTTCGCATGAGGAGAATACTGAGCAAAATGTGAGCGGGATGTGCAGTGTGTCCGTTCACTCTGCTTCACTCGGACTCAAGGAGGGGATCGAAGACGGAGATCGAGTAATCGAACAAGCTTTACTTCGTTCGCATAAATTGGGAACTAGGGCTTCTGGCAGAGCTTCACCGGCAGTTATATAGGTGCTATTTGCACTCGTTAAAACCGGTATAAATTGCACCGATTTTAACCGGTGCTAAACTAGGTTTTTGGTAGCTGTTCTAAAACTGTTCCTAACAACTGCTGCAAAAAATCCAACTTTCTAGTTGTGAGAGCTTAAAAATAATATTAACTTGTAGTTATATATAATCTAATATAAATGGTATGCATGTAATAACATAGAAGAAATGAAATAATTTTATACCAAACAAATATCTCCAACCAAATATGAAGTGCTCATGAATAAAAACTATTGAGATTTCTATTTATTCAAATATTCTCTTAAGCAAAGAACCACCAAAACAAGAACGAGAAAAAAACAAAAGAAAGTTCTAATATTGGCACTATTTAGATTTAATATGAAGAGATGCATTATTTAGATTTTATATGAAGAGATGTATTGTTTAGACTTAATGCGAATATGTGTGTCTGCTTTTATAGGGAGTAGAATAATTGCCTAAGAAAATATATGTGCAAGAATTGTTCTCTCTCTACTTACACTTTCTCTATCAGATTTTCCCATATACTTTGGTGTCAAAAAAGAAGAAAAATTATTCTGTGAGGACCCTGGATAGTGTCCGGAGACCAACCAAAATGCGCCATATCATTTTTTGCTCGGTACCGGTGCTCCGCAGTACTGAGTGACGTGGCGCGTTATGCTTGGTCTCCGAATCATCCGGTGTCCACACAGAATAATTTCTCCAAAAAGAGAGGAGTTAAAGTGAGAGAAATAATTTCTACATGTTTTTCTTTAAATAGAGTTCATTATGGTGGATTATGATATGTATTTTAGAATGTTTATTTTCTCATAAGTGATTTTTATGATAGTTGAAAGATAAAGATTTTCATAAGAATTTTTTTTCCAAATTCTTCCTTTATATGATTCTGACTTCTTTTGGGTCGGCTTTCTAGAATAAAAATTTTAGTTTAAACAAATTTTATACAAAAAAATTATTTTAAAAAGCAACAATAAATTTATTTCAAACATTAAAATCTTATTACTTAAGCAAGTCTTGATTAGGGGTGTCAATATTTGACACAATATGAAAACCCGACCCTGAATTTTCGGGTTAGAATGACCCGTTTCCAAAACGGGTCGGGTTCGGGTTGACCCGACGGGTTGCCAGGTCAACCTGAAAACCCATTTGAACCCCTGCCCGCGGACGTGCCAGCCCCCTGCCCGCTGTCAGCAGACCTGCCTGCTCCCTGCCAGCGTGACTGCTTGTTGCTGCCCGCAACCCCACCCGCGAACTAGCCCCGCGCGACCACACCAGCCCCAGGCGACCATGCCCGCCCCGCGCGTACCTTGCGCGCACCTGCCTTCGAACCGTGCCCATGCGCCAGGCAGCCAGCCTTCCCGGGTCGGGTCGGGTCAACCCGACAACCCGCCGGGTCGGGTCCGGGTTTGCATTTCCGACACGTTTACCTACCTCGGTCGGGTTAGGGTCGACCTGTTTGAACCCAGGTTAGTTCTGAGTTCGACCCGAACCCGACCCGTGACCCGAAATTGACACCCCTAGTCTTGATATTGGGACTTGTAGCATATATGTGGTCACCTCTTGATTGCTCTACTAGCAACAGCTTCTTCCTTTATTTTAAATTTTTGAAGGAAAAAAAAAAACGAATTTGGCTAAATATAATGCTAAAAAAAATTTGATGTGACCCTCACTTATTTACTATTATGCCTGTTGAATAGAAAGTAGAGAGTTTTTACATTTGCTTTATGGGCATGAATTGATAGAGCCCATAAAGAGAGTGACAAAAGAAAAAAAAAAACAGGACTTCTATGTATATTTGCTTTATGCTATCCAGCCGTCGGGCCCCAAAAATATAGGACTTTTTTTTTTTTTTTTTGAAATTTTTGAAAGTTATGCTTAGCTTCGTTAATTAGATATTACATTGAAATATAAATACAAGTAGGTTAAAAAAGATTGCTAGTAAGAAAAATATAACTATCAATAAAAAATTAAAGAAAAAAAGTGACATTTATAAGATAATAAAAAAAAAGAAAAAACAATGTAACGCAATATATATATATATATATATATATATATATATATATATATATATATATATGAATAGCAATATTACAGAGATGATGCCTTCAAAGCCATAAGTAGTATATGATTAGCAGAAAATACAACAAAGTTGCACCAATCCTAAATTTTTTAAATTTAGAAAATCCTTTTATTTCTCAACCCAAAGATAGTATGCTATAATATGAGCAGTAAGTAAAATGAACATAGAGTTAATGTTATAATTGAAAGCCTTAGCAACTTGAAGAACTTGAATAAAGGTACATTCCAAATGAACAAAAATTCTCACCAACACATAACATTTAAGAATTTGGAATGCTTTTGGACATTTAAAGAATAAATGTGCTAAAGATTTGATGTTGCTTTGGCAAAAAAATGCAATTTTAGTCCAATGGAGTTCCTTTTAAGGCTAGAATGTCCTTACTTTTGAGCACATTAATAAGAATATTCAAGCCAAACATAATATATTTAATGGCGCAAATAAGTAGCCTCAAAATTATTAGAAGAAAGTTGAGATAAACAATCTATATAAGAGAAGTTTGGCATTCCTAGCAAGTTGGTAGGAGGGTCACCCGAAGTAATGCCAATCTTAAGAATATAATATAAGCAACTTTGTTAAATATGATAACATAAGTTAGAGAAACACCAATTACCACTTTGAATAAACTAACTTTAAAAATAGTATCAGAGTTGAAACATGATATAATCATAGTGTCAAATAATTCAATAAGAAATTTGATATAACATTTCTAGATGTAATCTAACGGCTAGTGGTTATCTTGGAAAAAACTTAAGATTAAGAGTATTTTGATAATTTTAGACAAATCAGGGTTTAATCTGAGGTTGACCTAGGATTTGATTTGAGTGAGTCTATTGTCTTTGTAAGACTACTAAGAGTGTCCAAAGGGGTCTATAGGTTCTCTAGAGCTAACCAGGCTAAGTTCTCGGGTGTTCCCTTAAGAGGGATCTTAAGGATAATTTCTATAATACTAAGGGAGAAAAACATAAGTGCTAAGGGTTCTTTAGGGAACAGAAGATTGACTTCATTGAAAAATGAGAGTAGCAATCAATATAAGTTTAAAAATTGACCTAATTCAAAATTATATTAAAAAAAAAAAAGAAATTAAAAATTTATGATCAATGCTTTAATAAGCATTATGTTTGCAAAAAAAAAGTGATTTTGGCATCGAGTGAATATAACAATTGAACATATTACAGGTTTAGTTGTTAGACTTCATTAAGTATTGGCCTCTTAGCTTATTAGCTTAAACACCTAAAAGCTTGGGGAGCATTTAGGTAGTTAGACAGATGTCTTTGGTTGATTATTGGAAGCTAAAATATAGTGAATTTTTATTGGTCTAAGGCACTTACTCTTATCCTCTTTTAGCATTTATATTAACATGTGGCAAATCATGATCTGATGGATTTGGATTGGATTAAACTTGATGAAATGATTGATTTATTTTTTGTTAAAGTAAAATAAAATTATCCTAAATAATATTTTAGTTATTTAATAAGTTTAATTTCATTCCAACTAACCTTAGCCCAAATGAGTGATATTAATCCACTTAGACAAATTGACTATTTTAAAGTAGTCACAAGAGATTGGGTTAAAATAGATTTGTTCTCTCAACACACTTATCTAAAATCATTTTTGAAGGTGTGGCATGATTTGGCCATTTGGTTAGTTCAATTCATTTGAGAAAGTGAATGATCCCCATTTAAGCCTAAAGAGGGGATGTTAAAACATTTAAAAATATGACTTTCTTAATGTACCTAAATTTCCTAACTAGAATTCTTTCCATAATATTCTAATTTAGAATCACTATCAATAATGTAGTCCAATTTGATCAAAAGATTGTATTAAATTTCCTTAGAAAGTGCATGCTCATTACTCCCCTTAACAGGTCACTACAGGAAAAATGTCCATTACCGGCGGTTCTAACCAGCGGTTCATGGACCGCCGGTGTTACCGACGGCATAGCCGGCGGTGTGACCGTCGGCTTTTAACGGCGGCCTAACCGATGATTTTGCTACGTTAAGACGTCGGTACTAGCGACGGTCCCTAAACCGACGGTAAACCGCCGGACATCAATATGAACCGGCGGCTTGGACCGCCATTGATAAGTGATTTTTACTGGCGGTCTGGTAGAAGCCCTAATACGACCAGACCCGCGCCTCGCATTTCATTTTTACTCTTTCCTTCTCTCTCTCAGTCACTCTGTCGTCGCCTACGCTCACCTCCGCTCGTCCGACCGCCGTCGACGAATCTACTCTGACCGCCGCCGAAGATGTGAATAGTTCAACTAGTTCAGGCGAAGAAGAGAATGAGGATGAAAGTGAAGATACCCTTGAGAGCGATAAAAATAGTTTTGATAATTCTGATTAATTTTTGTAATTTAGAATTATAGAATTTTAATGTTTTGTAATATTTTGAATAGTACTTTTTGAATTCTAAGAAATGAAATTGTTATTTGCCAGCTTGTATTTTATTAACTGATTTTTGTAATTCATTAACTGCTTTATTAACTGCTTATCGTAATTCATTACCTCCTTCATTAACTGCTTTATTAACTACTTTTCAATGCTTTAGTAATTTTTTTTAATATTGCATATGGCTTCAGGCGACGATCCTCCTCGTAAATCATTTGCCTCAAATTTCCGCCGGAAGAAGATTACTGCTAGCAGATCCACACAGGCTGAGGTAGGTGAGGGGCCTTCAGTTCCACCAGATCTACCTACACCACCACCGCCACCAACTGCCAGGAGCCAGCAGCATTCACCAGAGCAGGGTCAGGGACATTTAGATCCACCTCCTATTGTACCTCCATACTTCCCTGGCCACTTCACTCCTCCCAGCTCGACGAGTCCTCGCTTCCCCTCTCCAGATCATACACATGCTTCTTCATTCTATCCATATTACCCCCCACCATCATCACAGGCAGATGGTCCATCCACTAGTCCCCACCCTCCTTACCCTTACCCATATTACTACCCCTATCCGGTGCAGCATGAATAGGGTGGACCATCTAGACCACCAGAGGTTGGCGCTAGCGATCATATAGCAGCAACTGATAAGTGTCAATACATTGAGCCTGACAGCGATAAGTAAGTTCAATTTAAGTTTATAAGTTGTTTTTATTTTGATATATTACATGTTATTGACAAAAAAGTCATTTGCAGCTTCAATCCTTCAAGGCCACCTATACATATGATCTGGGATATAATAAAGAATAAATATGATGCTCCTTACTTATCCTGGAAGAAGATCCCAAAGCCGGTTAGAGATATGTGGTTTGGAGAATTTCAGGTATATATTTTTTTGTATGATTTCAAATATATGATTTAATTTGTACTAATCTTTTTGATATTGCCTAAATTTTTATAGAAAAAATTTAGGTGGTTGCATGAGTACAGCACGAGGATCAGATCAAATTTTGAGAGGAGAGGAGCGACCCGTCTCAGAGACATGTTCATGGACATTAGAAAGTCCGAGCAGCGTCCTAATTGGATTGGAGAGGGCGTTTGGGCTGATTTGAGTAGTGCTTGAGCTACCCCTAAGTTTATATAAATAAGAGAGCAGAATAAACAGAACAGAGCCATTGACTGTGGCAGTTTAGGAAGCTCTCTTCATACTGGTGGATCTGTACCTCATATGAAAAATTGGCGTCGCCTGGTAAGTGTTTTGAATTAGTTTATTACATATATTTATGTTATTATAACTATTTCTTAAATTTTCAGAAAGAGCACCTTGGTCGGGAGCCAACACCACTGGAGTTGCATACAATAACTCATAAACATCAAGCTGACCATCAGTGGGTTGATGAGAAGGCTCATGTGAGTAAAATTTTTTGGAGTTTTAGAATAAAAAATTATTTTAATAAAACTAATTGTACCTCGCAGGATGATTTTGTACGAGCTAGAGAAAGTCGGCAGTCTACTAGCGAGGGATCATCTTCTGGATCTGCCCATATTTCTGAGTATCAAACATGGTCAGAAGTTGTTGGTGGAAGACAGAGGTAGAGGGTATATGGCATGGGTTTACAGGCTTATGCTATTGAGGGCAGTTCATACACCTCTGCATTTCATGATCCAAGTGGAGCTGAAGAATCTGTAAGCGAGAGGGTTGCAACACTTACTAGAGAGATTGAAGAGATAAAAAGGATTCAATCTAGAGATATTGAAGAAATGAGAAAAGTTTAGAATGAAATGCAAGCATAGTTGCAATCCTACAAAGCTGAAAAACAGAGGAAGAAGGACCAACAGGAGCAGCCATCTGCAGACAGTGAGGATACATATGAGGATTAGATATTTTTTATGTTTGATGATTGTATTAATTAGAACTTGTGAACTTGTGATTGTAACCTTATTATGAACTTACTTTTGAACTTGTGATTGTAATCTTATGATGAGCTTGTGATTGTATTTATAATTTATGGTTTTGATGAATATAGCAGCGTGTTGCCCAAAATATCTTACTCTTTCTGCAGGTTTAGACTTTAGGGTGAACCTCCCTCAAATAGAGGGGATGCTGTCAATTTTTTTTTGCAGGTGCTACAGGTTTCCGGCGGCCAACCGGCGGTTTGGCCGCCGGAAACTACGATACCGGACGGCCAATGCCAAGCCACCGGTAATGGCATTACACCGCCGGTACTAAACCGGCGGTTACCGACGGCCACCGGCGGTGTTACGGTGGACGTCCGGCGGTGTACACCGTCGGTAATACCGACGGCTGTAACCGCCGGATACCACCGGTAAATGAACCGGCGGTCTACCGGTGCTTGCCGGCGGTTTAAGAAATAAACGACACCCCCTTTAACTGCCGGAAGACCGTCGGTAATATGACCGCCGGTCAGCCGTCGGTCAGATAACCGGCGGCGTAACGGCCGGAAAATCGCTGGTTCCAAATCCGGTTGTCACCGGCGGTATGAGCCACCGGAAAACCACCGCCAACATAAACCGCCAGTACATGTTTCCTTCACTATTTTTTCTGGCGGCTGGAATACCGCCGCAAAGCCGCCGGTAATCCATAAAACCGCCGGTTAATCTATAGTAACCGCCGGAAAAAACCTCCGGATTTTGACATTTTTCCTATAATGGGTGAATATAAATTGCTTAACAAATTATGCTTAAAGTAATGGTCAAATTACATTGATTAAGGTTGTAACATGTTCGACTCAACCTATGAAAGCTCCATATCTAATGGCAAAAGCTAATACGATGTTTAGGATCCATTAGTTTGGGATTTGGAGAGTCCTAAACCCATTTGGGTTAAGGTGCACCAAATGAGCTTGGTTTGATTCTCCATGATCAAAATGATTGATTATGGTCAAATCAAATAAATTCTAATATTAAATTAGGTATTACACACTTAGGGACATTTTAAGTTAGGTTTAATATGATCAAATTAGTTTAATTAACTGAATTAATCTAATGGTCAAAATGGGAGCATCCCTTTTAATGATTTGATCACTTTAGGGAATTGGTCTAAATGGATAGATTAGGTTCATTCAATTTCCAATTAGACTCAATTAGGATACAATCAAGTGATTAAGAATGATTGATCTCTGTCATTTCATCAATTGAAGTTGAATTGATCAAATTTATCCGTAGGATCTCTTTATGGTCATGTGGGCTAAGCTGGGTCATTTATTGTTAACCTACTTGATTAAGGACAAATCAAGCTCTAATTACCTATAAAAAGATAAACAATATCAAGGATCATTAATTGTAATCAACTAGACTAACAAAATTAAGGGGATCGGCCTTAGGAAGGAAAATGGATTGAATTGTGTCCTATTAGGGTCCAATGGAAAATTTAATAGAAATTATGTTGTCTTATGATATTATCATTAACTTATTAGGATATATCCAAATGGTTAGCTTGGGTAACCCCCCTAATTTTTATGTTTAAACTCATTTTTAACCTAATAGGGTCCTATTATGTTATGTTATGTGGTTCAATAAGGTCAATCCTATTCCAATTGTCAACTACAATTAAGTCACTTGGATTTAAAGTTTTAAACTTACTAGGAGCGAGTTGGCTTGGTGATAGGATCATTTGTTTAAAGATCAACATATATTCTAATAAAATTTAGTGTTGATTGTGAAGTTTAATTGGTTTTATAATGGGTTAAACAAGTGCACGTAAGCTTAAAAAGATTCTCATAATCAAGTGATTAGAGTCAATGAGAAGTGAAGATGATGGATTACTGATAGAATAAAATCAAATTCAAAACTAATTCTTGAGTGTGATAAGGAAGACTTGATAAAAGAGTGCATCAAAAATTAACCGATAAAATATGCATGATAGTCTTATAGTGGTTGATTTACTTATATGGATCAGAGGATTCAATATATGGATTAATGAGAGGTAGTTTGAACCCCATGCATAGAATTGGGTTACTATTGAATTGCATCTGTCAAAGTTGAATATTCTTTAAAATTGCAATTAAGAGTAAGTTAATTTTTATTCCTCAAAACCAATTTCTTTTAAATAAGGAAATGATGTTTATCTCTTTTGACATTGTAATAAGTATTAATAAGGTGGGGTTTGGTCATCTACCAAGGCTACAATAAGACTACTAGTTATTCTGTAGTATCAGAATGATGAGTTAAATTGATACTGCCTATGAGATGTCTTAGTGAGAATGTGGTGGAGGATGAAAATTCGCATGATGTTGAGAATACCATTCATGGGTGACCTCAAATTGACTAGTCTTAATCAATTATTTGTGGGAGGTGGGCTCCATCATGCTATGATAATAATCTATCTTGGCCAAAGTGCTAAAGGATTCGGAGCTTGATGATCCTCTATCTTGTAAATAAAATCTTGTAATGACTACGTAAAGAGCTTCACTAACTAGATTATGATATCATGATTTAGTGATGGATTTTATTGTATAGCCATTGATAATTATTATTTTAATGTTTGCTTATTTCTCATAGATAACAATTTATTATCATATGCTATAAAATATATGATAGTACCAAGGTTGTAAAAATTGGACCGTAGATAAAAATCGGAAAAGTGAGAGGTTCAATGTTCAATGGTTCAACTGGGATTGAACTTCAGTTGAATCAGATAATGAAATAAATATAAAAAATATTTAAATGATATCTAAATGATAAGATAATAATGTAATAGTTATGAAATAATATAATTTTGGGATTATAAATAAATAAAATTCATACATAAATAATATATTTTATAATTTTAAATTTAAATATAAATAATTATTAATTTATGTTATATATTTAAATATAAATAATTACTAATTTTAAATTTAAATGTAAATATCTCCAATCATTGATTCAAAATCACATTTAATAGAAATTAGTTAAATATATAAATTTAATATAAATAATTTCTAATTTATGTTATATTTTTAGGTATAATTGTCACCTACAAATTATATATATAATTCATATTATAAAAATAAATTTATAAATTCATACTACATTGGCCCAATTTTCAAAATAATGGATAGTACAGTGAGAATTTCTATGAACAAATTGAACCGACATGTCCGGTTCATTTTCAAAATAATGGATAGTATAGTGAGAACTTTTTGTCCTAATATTATAAAATGATTTGCACATATATAAATAACATAAATTTAGAAGCTACACTAAAATTTTAATGTCAAAATCTTAAAAAGATAAAAATCACATGATATGATCCAAAAATAATAAATAAAGCTATAAAAATTGGCTTTTTCCCTCCGTTCGGAAAGAAGGTATTATAAAGTATGGATTGATATATTGACCTTCTATGAATATAGTGGAGAGTACTAGACAAACAATATAGATTAATGATGTTGATGAGGGGACATGTTGCAAACAATAAAGGTTAGTCATGTAAGCAAATAATGATGATCAAGATATAGTTGTCGGGTGATAATGATTAGATAATGATAGTTAAGCAATTATAGTCAGGCGACGAGGGTCATGAGATGATAGCTAGGCAATCATTGTTGAGTGATTCAAGTTGCTAGCAGTTATTATCGAGAGCAAGGCTCCTAACTTCTTTAAAAGCTCTTTCAAATTTCCTGTCCCTTTTCATGTATAGAATACGTGTATATCATGTCTTTTAGAGGTACATTTTGATTATATATTAAATTCATTATAAATATATAAATTTAATATAAATAATTGCTAATTTGTGTTATATATATATAATTACATAGCTAAATAGATAAACATTAAATATTATTAACTAAAAGAAGATATATTATTTAAATTATTTAAATTCATTAAAATTTATGTTTAAAAAAATATATAGTTTGTGTTATTGACTTGAGACATTCACATTTTTTTGTTCTTTAATCACACATATTCGGAACGTTAGGTTAGTATTGTCTATAACTTTATATAACTTTTTTTTTAATTTCAAAGAGGGAATAGGTCATATGGCTGGTGATGTCATGTGGGCAAGATTAGTTGGATATTGTAAAAAATTAAATGTGTTAAATTTATTATTTTATCTTAAGTTATTAAATAAAATTATTTAATTATATAAAATAGATAATAATTGATTAACGGACGGTTTTTAAAAATAGGCCGGAATGATTCACCGGTTTAGCAATTCGATCGCCGGCCGGCTCGAATCGATTTTATCATGTTCAATGGGAAGCCGGTTTTAGAGAATATTCAGACTAGCCGGCCAACCGGTACCCGGTTGAATCAGTTGAACTAGTCGGTCTGATTTGATTTTCAAAACAATTGATAGTGCAATGAGAATTTCTTGTCCTAATATTATAAAAAGATCTGTACACGTATAAATAACATAAATTTAGAAGAGACTAAAATTTTAATGTCAAAATTTTAAAAAGATAAAGAACATATGATATGATCCAATCAAACTAATCCACAACAAAAGTAAAGCTACACATGTTGCAATCCGGAAGTCGATCCTATGTTTTGATTATTACAAATATTATTAGATGTTTTATTTACTTATTCTGCATCACATTTTATATATTTGTTTTTGTGTGCTATTAACCTTTCAGGTACAACATACACAAAGCAAAGTTTGAAGAACCAACTCAACAGAGTGTAGCTTCAGGATGAAAGTCAATCTGTGTTAGAGAGTCTGTATTTTTTATTTTCTTGAGTCTACTTATGTATGAGATGTATGTTGACTTAGCAATCATGCATACATACACAAGAGGATTAAAATTAAATATTTTAATTTTTTGTTAATCGTACTGTATGTACTGTATGTACCATTCAGATCATAATGTATAATATGTTCAAATATAAATGAATTAAAATATCTAATTAAGATTAATTAAAATTGTCGTATAACTAATAGTACAATATAATCTACACATTATATACCCGACGATTAGTTATTTAAAAAATTTCATCATCGAATCATGATTATTTAAAATAGGTGAATTTGAAATTTAAATTGATCGTACTATACAAAATTCTGCATATTGTACGACATTTAATTATACTTGCCTAATTTAAATTCGAAAATTAAGAAAGAGAATCAAATCTAAATTAATTACATATTGTATTGTACATTACAAAAATACCATATTGTTTTAGAAAGTTGGAAAAAAGCTGTCTCAAAAAAAAAAAAAAGCCTTAATAGAACGCTTTCCTCTTAATACAAATGTGCCGCTGGATTTTTTCACTGGTGTCTCCTTTTTTCTTACATTTAGTTAGCAGGTAGTTCTTGTATGTTTTCGAATTTAGTAGGTGTTTTTTCTAAAAATATCATTTTCTATTTATCACCTCTCTAATTCTTTTATTATAAATAGCTCCTACGAGGTCTTTCGTCTCACAATAGAAGACTCAGGGAAGACCAGCAAACCAAACGATGGCTCTAAAACTCTTCTCTGCTCTGTTCATACTTTTCTTTGCTTCTCAAGGTGTGTAATTTTGTCTCAAAGTTTTTGTGAATTTATAATCCCTTTTTCCTCATATGATCTAAAGTTCAGAAATTTTTTTTTTATATATATTTTTGGACTATTGATTACAGATAATAGAGTCATGTTTTAATCATATTCAATTTATTTCAATTTATGTAACGGGCTATTCGATTTGTTGAAAGAAGAATTCAGAATAAAAGAAATATAGTATAAAATAAATTTTGGTGTTTAGTTAGATAAATAAGGAATGCACTGTAATATTGCAATGAATTCTTTTTTCACAACTTATTTTATTTTTGATGTATTGTAAACTCGTCCAATTTTGAATGAATTCAAACCAGTAGCCACCGTCACCTACTGCCACTCTTCTGCTCGCCATCAATTAACCACCAATTAACCACAGTTACCCATCATCGTCGCCGTCAGCCACCACTATCATTTTATTTTATATTTCATTTATTTTGCTTCAAGCCCACAATAAAAAATATAATAATTTACTATATTTCATTTACATTATATTTCTTTTATATTATATTATTTTTACACTGCATTTTTTTTTCTAACAAACCAAATGACTCATAAAACCATTAGTTTTGCGCAATATTTTGAACAAACAAATTTATTTTTAATGCTGCATAGAATCAACATCATATCATAGGGGTGTCAAAACTTGGTCCAATCTGGAATTTTTGGGTTCGGGTCAACCCGTTTGTCATACGGGTCAGGTTCAAGTCAACCTGTTTGTCATACAAGTCTGGTTCGGTTCGAGATTCTGACATATTTATAAAATTAGGTCGGGTTCGGATTGACCTGAAAACCCGAAATCAAACCAAAATGGCATGAGCACTCGCGATTTGTGAACGCCTGCACCGCATGCTCACAGGCCTCGCTCTCGCTCCGCACCGAGGCAATTCTTGCTCAATCACTCACGTCACATCGACACACTGACGGCCAGATCCGCGCCTTCCACACAGCGCTCGTATCGCGCCCACCTCATTTGCACCGTGCGCCCTCCCATGCATGTGTCGCACTCGCCGCTCTCCCTCACTTCGCTCGTCGCTCTCCCGCACCCCACCTACATCGTGCTCACCCAGCCCTCCCACCCTCGTATTCTCACCACGCTCGCCCATCTCTCACGATCGCGCACCACGCCTGATTCTCAAAATATTGTGTGCAGGTTCATGAGTCGGATTTGACTCTGAATTTCCAACTCATTTACAAAATTGAGTTAGGTTCGGGTCAATATCAGACTCGACCCAAACCTGACCCAAAAATCTATTTTGACATCCCTACCATATCATCCTGATTCATCAATACTATACGCTCATGTAGAAACTATTACACGTTCAATATAATATTATATGGATTAATGATGAATTCACTATTTCTATCATCACGCAGGTCTTGGAGCACCATGCAGCTTATCAAACATAGTAATTAGCCAAGCTGCCACAGGCAAAACTGTGGAAGGTATGCGAGAGTATAAGGTGGTGATAAGCAACAACTGTTACTGTGCGCAAAGCCAAGTTATTGTAAGATGCTTCGGATTAAGTAGCGTCGAACCCGTCGATCGATCCGCCATTGTGCCGTTGAACAGTGATAATTGTTTGGTGAACAGTGGAGGTCCCATAACAAATACATCTCCTGTTATATTCAAGTACGCTTGGAAGACGCCTCAGGATTTTCCTCTTGTTAGCTCGAATGTGCGTTGTTGAGGACATATGGAAAATATATTGATATAATTTGCTAAGTTATGATTTGAGAGATATTTTGATGGGCTGATGTTTGTTTTGTGACGTTGTGGAACCTATTGGTATTAAGTATTCTGAATGATTTTTTTTATTTTTTCATCCTTAGTATTATAAAAGGCATTTTCAACATTTATTCAATAAAATGTATTAAATTGTTCTAATTGTTAAGGCTGTTTAACCCGTGCTTGCTCAAATAGAGCATATATTCTATGCTAAATTACTTTGCCTGCTCGACTGCCGCTGCTGCAACTAATGGAATCAGTTTTTCTACTGTTAATATCAGTCATTGATGTAATCTAGCTTGATTGTATCTCTACCGTTAAAATATTATAACAGTAGATATAAAAACAGAAACTACGGTGCTGCTGAAAGCTGGGAAAAATGAAGGATTACAGTTGAGATGAATACCAGCTTTAGTATTCTTCCTTCCTCTCAGTTTTCTTCTAATACTTCTAGTTAATCTTTGTTTCGAGTGAATATTGTTTCATACATTTTTTGATTGTATCAGAGCCATTTTAGTTTTACAGCATATTCTTTTTTATCTTGTGTCAATGACAACTCCTTAGGTAAATGAGTCTTCTCAAGCTATAGGGGAGATCGGAAATAGCAGCAATCTTATTGCAGAGACTCATATTCCAGCTCAATTGAAGTTTCGTGCTGCAAATATAAAGAGCATGATAAATACTCCACCGACTACCGAGAACCATCTATTGTGGAGATCATACTCAAAGTATTTACTGTAAACGGATTCGAAGGACTTGTACCTGGATCTACACCTTCTCCTCCAAAGTTTCTATTTAGTGCATCTGGTCTTTCCTCTCCAAATCCTGCCTTCAATCAATCGACCCTAAGAGATCAAAACCTCACTGCAGCACTATACTCCATTATTTCTTCTTCTCTCCCACCATACATTTTGAATCTAAAAACCTATGCCAAGATATGGCAAACATTGGATAAACGTTGGATAAACACTTGCAGTCCTCCAATAATTTCAAGCTATTATAACTCAAGAGTCAACTACACCACATCACTATGAAGGATCAAATCATGACTCAATATTTGTCCACGATCAAGGCAAAGGTTTATGCTCTCTGCTGTAGGCTCTCAAATTGATCTCGAAGACATTATTTTATACACATTAAATGGATTACCACCTTCATATCATGAGTTCAAGACAGACATTCACATAAACTTACAACCACTCACTCTTGATGATCTTTACTCACTTCTTTGAAGTGAAGAGGTTAATATTTATGCTGAAGCACCGTGGGAGGAACAACTTCCAGATGTCAATGCTGCTCTCAATACAACCTGTGGTCGCTCCTATAGTCGTGCTCCATCTCACACTTCAAATCATGGTAGAACACCTTACCGTGGATTCCGTGGTAGCAGATTCTATAATCAGCATCGAGGTCGATCTATAACACCACTCATCGAATGTTAGATTTGGCACAAGAAGGATCATACTGCCATGCATTGCTGGTTTCTCACAAACCTGAATTACCAGCACGCTTTGCCTTCTCAGTCTGCTTTAACTGCCAATGACACCTCCTCAACTCAAGATTGGCTACGGAATACAGGAGCCTCCTCCAACGCCATGTCGGATTATAATCAACTTCAACAGTGGCAACCTTATTATGGTTAGCAACAATTTTTTGTTGGAAATGGAAACTAACTACCTATTGCTCATACTGAACAAGGTTTGCTTCCTACTCCCACACATAAGCTCAAACTTCAACTTTATCATGTTCCTTCCATTTCCCACAATCTTCTCTCAGTTTAGAAGCTTCTTGCTACTAATAAATCTTGTTCTATATCATTTGAATCCAATGGCTTTCAGTTAAAGGATTTGCGGACCAATCAAGTCCTGCACGATCCTAGCCATAATGGACTTTATTCAATCAACCTCACCCCTCCATCTTTGCTAGAATCTGCTTACATCAACACTTACAATGTGCAGGATCAATGGCATCGTTGGTTGGGTCATCCTTATCATGTTACTATTGCTGTCATCCGCATACAGCAAACTTAATTACTAGTGTCGTCTACTTCTTCTTTTATCTTATCATACATGTAATCAAGCAAAAGGACATCGCCTCCCTTTGTTTAGGTCTAGCTCTACTACTTATAAAACTCTACAATTACTTCATAGTGATGTATGGGGTCTGTCTCTTGTTTCATCTATCAATGATTATCATTACTATGTTTTATGTATTGATGATTTCTCCCTTATATGTGGCTCTTACCTATGTGAAATAAATATGAAGCATTTATTACATTTTTTCAATTTAAAATATGGTTGAAAAACAAATTGGGCAATCCATTATCTCCCTTTGAAATGATGAAGGTGACGAATTCAACAGTATTGAATTTCAATCTTTTCTAGCTCAACACAGTATATCTCACCAAATAAGATGTCTTACTCTCTGCAACAAAATGGTGTTGTTCAACACAAGAATCATCACATAATTGAAATCACTCATGCTCTCCTATTAGATGCCGATCTTCCCTATTCCTTATGGGTATATGCGGCATTAACTGCACTATATCTTAACAATCTCATGCCCTCCCCAAATACATCCAAGCTTTGTCCATTCCAATTGTTGTACTGTCAACCCTGTACATATTAATATCTTTGCAACTTTGGATGTAGATGCTATCCTTTATCCCCACCTCATACCAAACACAAACTTTTCCCAACTTCCATTCCAAGTATCTTCATTGGATATCCTCATCAATATAAAGGCTATCTATGTTTCAATCTTGACTATGGAAAAATCCTCACAGCTTGCAATGTTACAATTCATGAAAATGTTTTTCCATTTTAATCCTCTGCTAATCCTTAAATACCGGCTTCTACTTTAACTTAGCATTTCACTCCACCACTTCTCTCGTTTGTTCCCAGCTCTTTTGTGTTCCTACTCAAATAATATCTCCTCCTTCATTCTATTCCACTGTTTCAGATTCTACCTCCTCCTCTTCTCTCAATGCTACTATCAACTCTCCAACAAACTCATTTCTTCTGCCTCACATCTCTGTCGCACCATCTACTACATCCACTCCTCTAGTCCATACCCATGTCTCGCACCCTATGCTCACTCATTTTAAAACATGTCATCTCAACCCTCATACTATACTAAATCTTCATCACCTCATTAATGATTAATATGACCCAACTTCATACTCGATTGTAGTTAAATATCCTCACTAGCGTTGTGCCATGTCTAAGGAATTTCAAGCATTACAAATGCAAGGAACTTGGCAGTTAGTTCCTCCTCTATCATCTCAACATATACTTGATTGTAAGTGGTTGTTTAAATAAAGTATCATATTGATGGATCTATTGCATGCTAAAAGGACCAGCTAGTGGCTCAAGGAAATACTCAGGACTACAATATTGACTTTCATGACACATTCAGTCTCAGCGCTAAAATGCCTACTACTAACATTTTTTTTAGCCAAGCATTTTTATTGGACAATTCATCAATTGGATGTTTCAAACACCTTTTGACATGGAAAGTTATTTGACATTGTTGTTATAAAGAAACTGCCTAGTTTTCAAGATCCAAATTATTGATCTCATATTTGTTAGCTAAATAAGGTGATGTATGGTCTTAGCAAGCGCCTCGTGCATGGTTCTCGGCATTCACTGATCATCCCTTACATTGGGGTTTTCATGCAAGTGATGTTGATCCCTCTCTATTCATTTACAAAATCAGGATATTGTCATTCTTTTGATTATTTGTGTTCATGACATTTTAGTAGTTGGAAACAATTCAAGTCACATTTTTGCTCTTTTCATCGAACTGTATACAAAACTCTAGCTCAAACTACTTGGACAACCTTATCAATTTCTTGGTATCATCATACATCTACTTCCTACTCGTTGTATATTACATCAAACAACTTATGTTAAATCAATTCTATGGAAGGCGGGCATGGTTGAATGCAAGCCGGTTGCTACATGAATTACACTTAAATCTATTATTTTATCGAATGCCTTTGACCAAATCACTAATCATATGCTCTACAGAATGTTAGTTGGATCACTTCAATACCTGACAATCACAAAACTAGATCTTTCATTTGCAGTCAACAAATTGTATCAGTTTATGCATTCACCTCAACAGCTTCATTTTCTTATGCTCAAGTGCACTATGCACTATATCCAGGGCGGCACTGTGGGCTTTTGGTTTACTGATCCAGCCGAAAACTCTTCAGCACTTTGCATTTGCAGACTCTGATTGGGCAGGTGATTCAAATGATTGAAAATCCACCTCTGGATATTATATATTTTCATTGGCAACACTTTAGTCTCTTAGTTTGCTAAAAAGCAATCCACAATTGCTCACTCCTCCATTGAAGTCAAGTACCGGGCACAATCATCAACTACCATGTAGATCATATTGATCTGTCGCTTATTGCAAGACTTTAATTTCCTTGTTATTACACCTATATATCTCTCTATTGTGATAACTTTTTTACAATCTCACTGGCACACAATCCAATTTTTATGCTAGAATAAAGCATATTGAGATTGATCATCACTTTATTAATGAGTACATCCAGTCCCAAATAATTGTTGTTCATCATACCTCCATACATGCATGATCAACTAGCTGATATTTTTATAAGGCTACTTATTATCTACATCAAAGTTTCAAACTCTACCCTCCAAATTAATGCTTCAAGATTGAACCGTTAATTTGAGGGGGGTTGTTAATTCTGTTTAACTTGTGCCGGCTCAAATAGAGCGTATTCTCTACTGCATTACTGCACCTGCTCCACTACCGCTGCTACAATTAACGAAATCAGCTTTTCTACTGTTAATATCAGCCATTGATGTAATCTAGCTTGATTGTATCTCTACCGTTAAAATATTATAATAGTATATATAAAAATAGAAATTGTGATACTGCTGAAAGCACGAAAAATTGAAGGATTACAGTCACAAGCTTTAGTATTCTTCCTTCCTCTCAGTTTTCTTCTAACACTTTACTTCAAGTTAATCTTTATTTCTTGTGAATATTATTTCATTCATTTTGTCACAATTACTAGTTTTAATTAATATAAGATATTATAAGTGTGATAAATATTATTTTTTTTTAAGTTTTTTTAAATAAAAGTTACAAACTAAAGTTTTGTTTGGGACAACTTTTTTGCTGCTTTCTAAAGCAACTCTTTAGCAAAAAAAAAATTGAATTAGAAAATTGTTAATGGAAAGCAATTTTAGAAAGCAACTAGAAAATTATTCCAAACAAAACTTAAAACTTCATTTGGGATGACTTTCTTATTAATTCTTAAATCATCTTTCTAGCACAAATATTAAAATTTTTGTGCTAGAAAGCTTCTAAGAAGGACGTCTCAAATGAACCCTAAATTATATTAGATTATAAAAAAGAAGGAATACTAATAAAAATACAACGAAAATAAAACTCCTCTGGTAGAAACTAGCTTAAGCATTAATGTAATTGATGGTAACCAAGATAACTTCCATGAGAAGTCATTTGTGGTGGTTGAGATCTTCTTTTAATTTTTTGATAGACTATCCTTTTTATCCCTGTTACATCCTAGAATATTCATAGTGGTAGAGAAATATAAAATTTAACGTCCTAGCTTTGTATGAAGATCTAGCACACATACAGATAAATAAAATGGGTATAGTATTCATAAGAGGACCCCTGAAAAGGTAAAAACCATGGGCTTTTGCGTAGTTTAAATGAATCAACTAGTTTTTGCAGTCGATTACAAATGAGGCACTTAATTGGAGGAGAGGTCTTGGCCTTATATAGCCAATATACATTTATATATAGTGTGTTATATGATGGGATTTAGAAGTGATATAGGTTAGAAGGACCATAGTTGTGCAATGGTGATCGAAAGGATCATAGTCAAGCAATAGAGATTGAAAATATTGTAGTTGGTAGATGACTGAGATCGAAAAGACTCTAGTCGGCTGTTAGTCTGAAGGACCATAGTTGGCGGGTGACAGGTCAAAAAGGCCATCGTCGAATGAAGGTAGTCGAAAGGATTGTAGAAAGCTGTTAGCTTATGATATCCCAAAATCTAATTTAGAATAATTATTCATTTATATTTTAATAAATAATAACTTGAGCTATCTAATATCATCTATCAGTAATAAACAATAAAATAGATTCTATAATTCAAAATATCAATATACACATCTATATTTATTATCAAAAATCATATATAATACTTAGGATATATATATATATATATATATATATATATATATATATATATATATATATATATATATTCTGAGTACAAAAGAATAACTAAATAAAAAGAAAATAAAATTGAATAAATCCTAACGAGTCAAACTCCAAATTCTTTGCCCTTATTCGATATCATTTAACCATATATAATGAGCTAAAAATATCAACAGGTCACCAAAATCTATAATAAAATTCAAAGTACGATAAATGAGCAATATGCATGTCATGGATGAAATAATAGCAACAATATTCACATGATCATTGAATTAATATAGAAATAATAAAATTCACATACAGTAGTAGTAGAATTTATAAATATTAAAATACTATAGTACGGAAGCCTAAAAAGCAGTAAACTAGTACGAGTGTTAAATCTA
This sequence comes from Dendrobium huoshanense, assembly GCA_016618105.1. NCBI lineage: Eukaryota > Viridiplantae > Streptophyta > Magnoliopsida > Asparagales > Orchidaceae > Dendrobium > Dendrobium huoshanense. The sequence goes on from CM028357.1 coordinate 34,783,864, forward strand.
TAAAGTAATCATCATATATGTAATACCAATCAGAACAAAAATAGGATAAAGCATCAAATCAAAATATTAGTGAAGACTATTGAAATCATGTCAATATAATAAAATCTTATAAGAGTGTACCCAAACTATAAAGGTATTCTATAAGCTATAAAAATAATAATCCAATGATAAAAGTAGTATAATAATATAATAATAATAAATCTATACAATAATAATAAATCTATACAATAATAAGAATAATACTTCAAGAATATGTATTTTAGTAATCACACTAAACAAGTAAAAAGTCCTAGCTAGTGCGGTATTTTTTTAGTATTATATTCATATTAGTAAATTGTTGGCTTAGTAAATAGAGTCATCACTTTTTACCCGTCGATATAATAATTGTCTCCTTATAACTTTCAATCAGTGTATTATGTAAATCAGTAGAGGAAAACACCAAACCACAGTATTTAAAAGAAAGTCTATCGGCCTACAACCCGGTACAGGTTAATCAGTCTCTAACCATGGGCCAACTAGTCTTTATTTATCTTTTAAATAAATTATTATCACAGTACTATAATAGTAATTTCAATCACATTCATTTTCAATATATTATAGCAAATAAAGCATAATTGAGCTTAATTAAAAAAATGTAAAAATGTCATAAAAGCACACACTAAAAATCATACTCAACAATAATTCATATTTTCATAATTTAACCAAATTATCAGATATTGCATAAAATAATATTCTAAAGCTTTAATTGAACTAAATCACTATTTTTAGATGTCAAAATAAATTTTTAAGTAGGCAAAAATTATTGTATTTTCAAAATCACTTAGTAAAAAATCTCGAATAAAAATTCAAGACATTCATAATTTCAATCTTTATAACATATAAAAAGTTACATGGAGAAAGTTTTAACAATACAAAATTATTCTTATTTTTTTTATAACAGAAACACAAATTTGATTAGGAAAATACCAAAAATATAATATCATTGATTAGAAATAAGGAAAAGATTTATTTCAGCAAGACAAATAAAATTCTCAACTAGATCGATTGACGAAAATCACTCTACGATCTCCAAATCTTATCTTTTTTCTCTCTCTCTTATCTTTTTTCTCAAATTCTTTCTCACGATTTCTTTGTTTTCCATTAGCTAAATGGAGAAAGGGACTTAAATAAAAAAATTTAGGTGGCTTAAGATATTTTGTTAACATAATAATATAATATTTATTTTAATCAATTCTTCTATAAAAAATTAAAATAAATCATATTAGGACTTTAAAAAGTATAGAAAAATATCTTTAAAAAAATAATTTTATTTAAAAAATATTGATGAAATCAATTTGCAAAAAAGACACTTTATGGTCCCAAAATTCTCAATTTCATAAAGATTTTTATTAACCCCAAAAATTTACGAAAAAAAATCAAGTAATTAAAATAACACAATCTCAATGCTATGACAAAGATGTTTTTGATTTGGACTTATAAATACTCCATTAAAAAAATTATTTAGCAAAGTCAACATGTGGGTTGTTACACAGTTGGTGTTCGGACAGAAATTCAGTGTCAGTTGGTGGTTGGGCTTATATATGTTCGGCAACAACTGGTGGTAATGTGAAACGATGATGACGTTTGGTGACTAGGCGAAAGCTCGGTGACGGCCGATGGCCAGGCAGAAGTACTCTAACGAAAGTCCAGCGTTGATTGGTGGTCGGGTGGTAGTCGAGGAGGATGTTGGTGGCAAGAGAACTTTGATTTCTCTTCCTTTTCTCTTCTCCTTCTCTTCCTTACTTGGTCCCCTTTTAATGAAGATTGAGGGGCCTATTTATAGTTTATTTAAGAGTGACATGACTAGTAAATAGAGAGAAGACCAAGGGCATGTTGAGAGTTTTTGAATGGATGGCTGATATTGACTCCTCCCTTGATCATATACCTTTTATCAAATCTTAGAGTGTCTTAATGATATTATAATTCGATAATCTTAGGCTCGTTAGTTTGTCTCGTCAAGCCACTTGATTCGACTACAAGCATGTCACGTTTAGAAACTATTTGGTCATCTAATTTATTGTTTGAACCTTCTAGATACCCTTTGGGTCTTCGATTTGGATCCATTTGGGCTCGGATTAGGTCGAATTTGATGTCATTCGGTTTTTCTTTTTTAGATGTTCAGTTTGACTGTAAGTTTAGTGAATTTGAAGTTCGGACGATCTCGAATTTAATTTTGAAAGTTTTCAACTGAAATTTGCCTTGAGATTCGTACCCGATTAAGATTAATTTGTCATTATATCAATCCTTCATCAATTACATGCACTTCTTGAACAGATGTCAGATGATAACTATAAAGTGTGGAAACTCAAGATCTGCTTCTTTCCTGAGTCGGAGAAGATGAACAGAGAAGAGGACAAGAATATAATAAGACAAGACAGAGATAAAGTGTTTTTCATACCGTATAAACAATTACAGCTACCTATATATAGAGGTAGTGATAGGTTTGCTTTACACGTGTAAACAAGCAGTTGGATGTCAAGAAATACATTAAGTAATGTTTAGCACTAATCATATTATTTATGTGTTAACAGCTCCCCGCAAACTGCCGATTCTTCATTAATCGTCAGTTTGAGTCTCATTTGCTTGAAGTGGAGAGTAGGGAGCGGCTTAGTGAATATATCCGCCAGTTGGTCGACTGTGCTGATGGGTAGCAGATTTATGGTTTTCTGCTGAATATGATCACGGATAAAGCGCTGGTCGATCTCGATATGTTTTGTTCGCGCGTGAAACACTGGATTGTTCGCCAGGGCAATCGCCGACGTGTTGTCGCAGAAGACAGCAACTGGTTCGTCGTGAGTTATTTGAAAATCAGAAAGAAGCCTTTTTAGCCAGATAGTATCCGCTGTGGCCGCAGCTAGAGCTCTATATTCAGATTCGGTGGATGACCGAGATACCGTCGTTTGTTTCTTGACGGTCCAAGAAATGATGTTTGAGCCAAGGAAAGTGCAGAAACCGGATGTTGATTTTCTCGTAACTGGGTCGCCGGCCCAGTCAGCGTCAGAGTAGGTGCGAAGCGTTAGAGAGGATTTGCTGATAGGGAACCCAAAGTTTATGGTGCCTTTAATGTACCGGAGGAGCCGCTTGAGCATGTAGAGATGAATTTGTTCCGGATTTTGTAGATGCTGCGAGAGAGTATTAACTGTGTGTGCTATATCAGGTCTTGTAATGGTGAGGTATTGCAGAGCACCGGTAATCCGCCTGTAGGTATTAGTGTCGGGTAGATTGATGACGGAACTGAGTTGTTTTGGCTGTTTCGTGAAAGACGGATTACACAGAGAGTTGCATTTGTCTAGATTAGTTTGCTGAAGCAGTGAAATAGCATAGGTAGATTGTGATAGAAAGTACTTATCTGGTAGAGTTTTGATATGAATGCCAAGGAATTGATTTGCAATTCCAAGATGCTTCATAGTGAACTTGAGATGAAGTTGATGGAGAAGGTCGGAGATAGCCTCATTGTCATTCCCGGTAATGAGGATGTCGTCGACGTATACGAGGAGGAAAATTTGAATGTTGTGCCGACACTTAATCATGAGAGAGGGGTCGGCCTTACTGTACTGAAACCCGAGAGTTGTGAGATGAGTGGTGAAAGTGGTATACCACTGCCTGGGGGCTTTCTTGAGCCCGTAGATGGCCTTGTTCAGGTGGCAGACGTAGTGAGGGTTTAAATTGTCCTCAAATCCTTTAGGTTACTGCATAAAGACTGTTTCTTGTAAGCTGCCGTGGAGAAACGCGTTTGATACATCGAGTTGTTGCACCGGCCATCCATGATGCAGAGCGACGGTGAAGAGTACACGAATTGTGGGAAGTTTCGCAACGGGGCTGAACGTTTCTTCGTAATCCAAACCGTGTTCTTGTCGGTTGCCTTGAGCAACTAATCTTGCTTTGAATCGCGCTACCGTGCCGTCTGAATTAAATTTCTTGCGGAAGGTCCAGCGGCACCCCAGAATAGACATGTTTTGTGAGGGAGGAACCAGTGTCCATGTGCCCTGCTTTTGGAGTGCCGCAAATTCATCTGCCATGGCTTGGCGCCATTCAAAGAATTTTCTTGCCTCTGTATAGTTGGTGGGAGTGGTATTTTGATTGACCGAGATCATGTTATGAAGAAGATTCATGCGGCACGTAGATTTGAGGGAGCCAGTTTTGGACCTGGTTATCATTGGATGCTTGTGTTGGATTTCATGAGGTGAAGGTTCAGTGGTTGTAGGTTGATGGTTTGGTATGGTGTTAATCGGATTGTGAGCCTGCGAGAGTGTGACTTCCGTAGACTGCCTGAGATGACTCGTAGGAAGAGACGGACGGGTCGAAGCATCGATGGCTTTGGACGTAGGAAGAAGCAGCTGGACCGGAAGAGCAGATCGAGGTGGAGCAGTAGTGATGAGATGCTGCTGAAAAGGGAATAAGTTTTCGTTAAATTTAACATGACGAGAGATAATTATGTGATTGTTAATACGATTTAGGCATTTGTAGCCTTTGTAATTGTCCGAGTATCCAAGAAAGACGCAAAGCGTAGAATTCGGTTGTAGCTTGTTATGAGCGTGCGGAGGTAGATGTGGAAAGCACGCACAGCCAAATTGACGCAGAACAGTGTAGTCCGGTGTTAGATTAAACATGAGATGCAACGGAGTTTGTTGACGAGTGGTAGGCGAGGGAAGCCTGTTAATAAGGTAAACCGCTGTTTGAATCGCTTCAGGCCAATATGTGTGAGGTGCGGACGAGGAGTGCAGCAGTGTTCTGGCCGTAGTTATAATGTGCCTGTGCTTGCGCTCGGCTACTCCATTTTGCTCTGGAGTATACGAGCAGGACACCTGATGTTGAATTCCTTTGGTTGCAAGAACGTTTTTAAACTGCAGACTCATGTATTCTCCGCCGCCGTCAGTGCGAATACTTGTAATTTTGTGTGCTGTTTGATTTTCAATAAGAGTAATAAAGGTTTTGAAAATGTTAGTAGCGTCAGATTTAAGAAGCATAGGGAATGTCCAGCAGTAACGTGAGTAATCGTCAATTATGAGAAGGTAATAGCGATATCCATGCACAGCCATGACTGGGGACGGACCCCAGATATCCGAATGAAGTAATTGCAGAGGCTTAGTAGTGTTATGAACAGCATGTTCAAAAGGTAGTTTATGACTCTTACAAACATTACAGGACATACAAGAAACAGATTTATAAGAAATAGAAATGCTAGGATGTAGTTTGGAGATTTGCTGAAGTGTCCGCTGATGAGGATGGCCCAATCTTGCATGCCAGTTGATGTTCTTGATTTGAACAGCAGACATAGCTTGAATTGTTGGGTTTCTTGACGGGATCTTGATGGGATATAGCCCGTTTCTGCACGGACCGCTGAGTATGATGTGATTAGTCTGCAAATCCTTAAGAGAGAAGCCGTTAGGGGTAAATGTAATGGAAATTTGATTTGCGGAAGCCAATTTTGAAATGGAGATGAGATTATGCGAAATATCTGGTAGATGAAGAAGATTGGAGAGAAGTAACTTACGATCTGGTGTGGGGAGAATTCCCGTGCCCGAGTGAGCGATCGGAAGGGAGCGACCATCCCCAACCATTACCTGATCTTTACCTTGATAAACCGAGCTTTGGGTGAGATGATCAGGCTTATTAGTCATGTGCGTTGATGCACCGGAGTCAAGGTACCACTCCTCCGAAGAGTCAGCATTGTTTGCGAACAGAGCCGTGTTGTTGTCAGTGTGCTGTTTGGGAGTGATGTAGTTGGCATTGTGACGATGCCAGCAGATGTCTGCGGAGTGACCTCTTTTCTGGCAGATTTGGCAGATAGTGGGCGATTTGGTAGCCTGTTTAGATGCAGATGAAGAATATGTCTGCTGTCGACCTCGGCCACGGCGGCCTTTGTAGCGGTTCACGTAGAGAGCCGTTTGCTGATCTTGATGAACAGACGAACGCAGATAGTCAGCTTGAATATGAATTTCTTCGCTGATGAGCATTGCATAGAAGTTGTCGAGGCTTAGGGATGATTGCATTGTTCTGACCGTCGTTTTGAAGGATTGATAAGAAGGTGGCAATCCATTCAGAATGTGAAGAATAATATCTTTGGTGTCGAGAGACGATCTGGCAGAGGCAATGTTGTCAACTATCTTTTTGATTTCGGTGAGATAGTTTTGCATCGACATGTTCTTCATAGTGATGTTGTTCAACTCATTTTTAAGTTGCATTACCTTGGATCGATTCGCCGATTGAAATCTGATTTGAAGAGCTTGCCAGATGTCAGAGGAGGATTCAAGATGTATTACATACGGTAATACCGGCTCCGATATCGTAGAGCAGATAGCCGCTGCTAAGTTTTGATCGGTGAAAGCCCAGGAGGTTTCGGTGTAGGGAGAGTCTCGCATTTCTTGATCTTGAGACGATTGTTTTTCAAGAAAGCTGTCGAATCCATTGGCCTTAAACAGCTTGATGATTTGGTGACGCCATATGGGATAGTTGTCTGATGACAGGTGGTGAGGAACCAGGGTTTTCAGGTGACCGATGATGAATTTGAGAGAGGGGTATAGACTTTGTTTAAGCATAGATGGCGGAGCGTCGGTGGTCGTCGGAGGTGTAGGAGAGGAGGAGCGAGAGATTGATGAAGCCATAGGTAGGTTTGGCCGCAGGATCAAGCCTCTACTGATACCATGTGGAAACTCAAGATCTGCTTCTTGCCTGAGTCGGAGAAGATGAACAGAGAAGAGGACAAGAATAGAATAAGACAAGACAGAGATAAAGTGTTTTTCATACCGTATAAACAATTACAGCTACCTATATATAGAGGTAGTGATAGGTTTGCTTTACACGTGTAAACAAGCAGTTGGATGTCAAGAAATACATTAAGTAATGTTTAGCACTAATCATATTATTTATGTGTTAACATAAAGTACAGAGCACATCATTACAGAACTTAACCGCTGACCAATTATACTCTTAGAGACCATGTAGAAGTAGTTAGGAGGAAGAAAAACTTTTTTTTTAAATTTACTAGGCCAATTTAGTCCAAAATAAAATTTCAATTGTGTTTCTCTAAGAAAAAATAACAAAGATATTTGGACATTAACTACTATTATGTCACGTATAAAGTCAGATTCTTCAGTATAAGTTATAAGAGAAAAATAAATTTTTATATTAGTAAAAAATTATTTGTTATAAGTACATGTGATTCATATATAACATCAAAATTAAAAGTTGTGTTATTTTAATTGATATATTATGTTATGTAGTGGTGTCAATATTTGACACGACGCGAAAACCCGACCCGGAAAATCCGGGTTGAACCCGACCCTATTTCAAAACAGGTCGGGTTCGGGTACAAGAAATTGACCCGTTTAAAAAACGGTTCGGGTTCGAGTTAACCCGACGGGTTGCCGGGTCAACCCATGAACCCATTTAATTCAAAAAAATTCAAATCCTGCCTTTGCCCGCTGCCCGCTCGGGCTGCCCGCCGCGCTACCCGCCCGCGCTGAACACGCGCAGCCCGCCCCCGTGCGCCCGCGCCCGCGCTGCTTCCCCCGCTCGCGTCCGCCCCTCTGGCCTCTGCCCCCGCGGTCCACCTGCCTCTGTTCCGGCGCCGGCAGAACCCAAACCGGGTCGAGTCGGGTCAACCCGGCAACCCGCCGGGTCGGGTCCAGGTTCGGATTTCCGACCCGTTTGTCCACCCGGGTCGGGTTAGGGTCTACCGGTTTGAACCCGAGTCAGTTCCAGGTTTGACCCGAACCCGACCCGTGACCCAAAATTGACACCCCTAATTGTTATGTCTTAAAAAGATCACTGTAAGTATAAGGACTTTATTAAGAGTTGTTAATATGTGTGAAATATGATCAATCGGACTATATTATTATTTCAGGCCTCAAGTCTATTTTTCGTGCTCGCTAGGTGGTGCGAGGATTTACCCTTTTTTTTTTTTTAGTATAACGCCTCGACCTTGTGTACCCGCACACTAGGCCATGTGTACCCGAGTGCCCATTGATATGTACCCGAGTGCCTAATATTGTGTTCCGGAGCGCTCCAGTGTTGCATTGTTTGCTAGGAGAAGTACCAAAGAGCAAAGCGCTACAACACCCTAAATTAGGTGATGCAGCGCTGTGTAGTGCCGCAACGCTGCAAGTTTGAGCACACCAGTGCTCCAATATGGCGCTGCAAGGCTTCGAGGGGGCCTGGACAGACTTCTTTTTCATTTTTTCTAAAGGGTGGCATCCTTGGTGTTTTTTAATTGCTTTTTTCTTCTGTTTAGAGTGTGAGAACGGTGTAAGAGAGAAGAGACGCAAGGGGAGAGAGAGAGAGAGAGAGAGAGAGAGAGAGAGAGAGAGAGAGAGAGAGAGAGAGAGAGAGAGAGAGAGAGAATATATATGTACTTTTTTATCCCTTTTTATAGTGAATTTCTTGATGTGATGTGACTATGTGATTTTTTTTCTGATTTCAAGTTTTTTCACTTAAATCATGTTGTCCTTTAACTTCTTATTGGTTTAGTTATGGGGTTTTACTTCCATCTCCCAACAAGAGGGGCATTTGAACCATCTGAAAAAAAAAAGATATGATTACAAATGGAAATAACTAAGTTTATTGAATATTTATTTATTAGCATTGAATCATTTTGACAACTTAGAACATAAAGTGTCAATTAAACCATTAAAAACGAATTAGATGATTAGAATATAAATAGTTGAATTTATTGTGAATAAAATGAATAAAATGGATATCAAAGCATAATACTCAAAGTGAAAGCAAGAAATATAAATAATTAAAATTTTATAAAAAATTTTCTTTAAGCAATACAAAATAGTAAATAACATTGAAATTAAACAAATGCTTCTATTTTTAATTATTTTAATTTATTCATTAAATTTATTTTTATTGGTTTATATATATATTAATAAATTTTGAATGTAGTCCTCTCAAAAAATTTAAAATAATATATATTAAATAAGTTTAAATATTTAAATAAATTAAATGCATTTATATATTAAAAAACTAATAAAGATAGAAGTACATAAAAGTATTTATAAGTTTATAATGATTTATATATATAAATTAATATGACTTTTATAGGTCTAATCAAGCATCGCAGCACTCCACTATCTATCTACTTAGCAGCGCATTGGCATTGGGGCCTACAAAGCTGTAGTGTTCTACCTATTGTCTCCAACCATAGTATATAGTGTTTGATTTTGTTTTTTGGGAAAATTTGGGGCAAAGCCCATGTATTAAAATAGAAATGGTTACAAGTAAGGTAACATTTGTATGGTATAAAAACAAAAACCAAACAAATCATCACAAAAAAAAAAATCTCGGAGCCAAAAATAAAAACGGCCATGGACCAGAGGACTCAGGAAAACGGTTAACTCCAAAATAGCATCAAAGATACTCAGCAGGTGGAAGAGAACACGAAGGAAAATTCAGTACCCAGGTTGCCATAGAAGGCCGTCACAGGGCACCAAACGATCAGCCAACCAACGAATCCACCAGGATTTAACCCGGCTCATCATCGTCCAACAAAACCTTCCCTCCAAAAATCTAAAATAAACCAGGAAAAATTTCCTTGAGCTGGGCACCATTTTTCCACAGTTTAGTTTTTGCCAGAACAGCCTCCTTAATAGCCAGTCCCATATCAAACGGAGATCTCCAGTTATTCGAGAAACGCCTATTGTTTCTCTCCCTCCATAAATGATAAAGTTACAGTTTAAGAGAAGGAAACAAAATCGAATCTCCAAACTATTAGAAGCAAAAACATTCTCCAGAAATTCAAATGCCTGCAGTAAAGTCGGCCTAAGAAGAAAGCTCACAAAAAGTGGCAATAAATCCAGAATTACGGAGAAAGAGAAGTCACAGTTAAAAAATAGGTGCAGATGGGATTCCGGATAATTCTTGCAAAAAGGGAAAAGAGGATCAATATTAACACCCCGTTCTAGTAACACATCCGCACTTTTTAACTTTCCCTGAATAGCCATCCAGGAGTAGCAGGAGAACCTCAGAGAGTATTTCTTATGCCAAACAAACTTGGCCCAATAAACAGAATTCTGATCGGTGTAGAGGATGGCAGTGAAGTTTCTAAGGGAGGGGGAGCTCGAGCCGTCCAGGAGCAAATCTGGTTGCTCCAGAATGGTGACAGTATTAATGACATTCCTAATCTCAACAGGAATGATATCAGGGAGAAACCATTGCCCATCAGTGATAAAATTGGCCACCGCAAGATTATCAAAATCCCAGACTCCCATCAAATCTGAAATCGTATTCTCTGCACACCATGGATCCCAGAACATAGAAAATTGGCATAACGGGGAGACAGCAAAAGTAATCTGATTCTTAATAACCTGAGCAGTTTGGCATTACTGCTTCCAGAATTTAGAAGCCGCAGGGGGTGGGGGTTTCCAGGGAGAAACATATTTAGCCCTCACCAAAGAGCTAAAGAGGGTGTTATGTTTGTAGAAACGCCAAATGCAAGCACAAGAAATGCCAAAATGCAGAGCTTCCACAAATGGGATGCCAAGGCCACCAACATCTTTGGGAGAGGCAGTGAGCTTCCAGGAAATTAGGTGAAGTTTCCTCTCAATGGTACTTCCATGGTAAAGGAATCTAGCACAAAGTTTATAAATAGTAGCATGGAAGCCCTTAGGTGTAATAGACCCCCTAATCCAGTAGGCTATAGTGTTAGCCATAGTAAACTTGAGGTATTATACACGACCAGCAAAGGAGAGGAACCTCACTTTCCACCCATCCATAAGAGCAGAAGCTTTAGAAAGAAGAGGAAAGAAATGGATGATCTTAAGGGAGGAAGGGGAGATAGGTAACCTCAAATAAGTAAGGAAAGAATCCTTCCTCAGAATCCCCAACAGAGCAGAGACCTCACTTACAAAGGTGGCATTTTTATTGAAGATAATTGTACTTTTATCCGGATTGACATGGAGACTTGAAGAGTTAGCAAACAAGTCCAGAGCATTCTTGAGCTTGGTAGCATTTGGGATAGAGGCCACCCCAAACACTAACAGGTCATCTGCATACATAAGGTGATTGATGGAAACCCCCTTACAATTAATACCAGAGAAGTAAGCAGGAGGAAGGCAACATGAAAGCCCATCCATAGCAATGCGAAAAAGAAAAGGGGAGAGGGGACAGCCCTGCCGAAGCCCGGAGGTGGAGCTAAAGAACCCCTCTAATGAACCATTGATGCAGATGGAGAAGTGGACATCAGAGATGCAGGATTTGATCCAATTAGTAAAAAGTTCACGGAAACCTTTCCTTCTAAGCCTGTCTAGAAGAAAATCCCTAAAGATGGAATCGAAAGCTTTATTGATGTCGAGTTTGGCACAAAATAAGTTCTTCCCCCGTATTAAAGTCCTTAAGCAACTCAGCCACTAACAAAATATTATCAGTGGAGGATCTACTAGAGATGAAACCCGCTTGGCTTTTATGAACAATGAAAGGGAGGACGATCTTCAGCCTATTAGCAAGCAATTTTGCAATAATTTTATAGAACACATTACAGAGGGAGTAGGTCTGTAATCCGAGATGCTAGAAGCATGAGAGGATTTGGGGATTAAGGTAATGGCAGTAGCTTTAGCTCTTCTCAGAGGAAAACCCGTAGAAAAGAAACTCTTAACAGCTTGACAGACCGAGGGCCAAGAATATGCCACAAAGTTTTGTAAAATTGGAAGGAGAAACCGTCAGACCCAGGAGTAGAAGAGGCTTTCCCAGAAAATACAATCCTCTTAATGTCCTCATTAGAAACTGGAGTTATAAGGTCCTCCACCAAGTCGGGTGGAATGAGATTTCCAGCAGGAGGCAAGTGATCCTGACTAAGAAAAGAATTTGGGGCATTATATAAATTTTTGAAATGAGCAATAGAAGCAGAAGTAATGTCAGCATGGGTGGAGAAGGTCCCCTGAGAAGTAAAGATGGCCTTTATAGAATTTGAGTTTTTCCTTGCTTTAATCTTGGCATAAAGAAAGCCAAGATCCTCTTCACCACGACATAACCAGGCGGCTTTGGCCCGCTGAGACAGCCACGAATTCCAGAAATTGTGATAGGAGGCTAATTGGCTATTCACTGCATTGAGAGAGGAATTTAAGTTGGCATCTAACGGCTGAGAATGAAGTTCATTCAAGATGAGATGCTGCTGCAATTTTAACTCCAAAATCTTAGAGGAAATGAAATTGGAGGAAGTCCAGTTGGCTCTTTTAAAAGAGATTTTTAAAGTTTTGAGACACAAATAGAAAGCAGAAACAGGGCTACCACCATGCCTAGTATTGAAAGCGTTCAACACCAAATCCCAAAAACCATCCATATTATGCTAAAAATTCTTATACCTGAACCTCACAGGAGGTTTGATATTGTGGGAAGGGAAGAATATGATAGGGGAATGGTCCAAACCAGCAAGTGCCGCCACCAAATAGTAAGAGGAGGTGTAGCAATCCAACAGAGCCGAATTAGCCAGCATCCGATCCAACTTGCATTGGATGGGAAGATCCACCCTATGATTGTGCCAAGTATATAATAATCCAACAGAGGCAAGATCCTAAAGTTGACAATAAAAAAAAATTTGTTCAGCTCCTCCAGCCTACCAGAGGTAAAATGAACACCCCCCCCCCCTGCTTTCTCATTTTCAAACCGACAACATTTAAGATCCCCTAAAATGATCCAGGGGAGATCGGGCTGGGGAGCTAAATCCTTGAGTTGGTTCCAGAGAACCCTCCTACCATCGGGCTCATTAGCCGCATAAACAGCCGTAAGAAAGAAGCGCAGAAGAGAACCTTCAGAGTAAATACCATGAATGATTTGAGCCGAAGAGAATAAGGGGGAAAAGGAGACATGAGAAGGATCCCATTTAACCCATATTCTCCCCACCATGGAGCAGTGAAAGTTATCAAAAGTCTTATCGTTCTCAAAAATGGTGTGTTGGTTAACAAACCAAGGGTCACATATGTCCTGCAAAGAAATCATCACCTCAAGGATACACAACAACTTGATGTTATGAGTTTTGACAAGGTCCTAGCACATAAGGACCTTAATGGGATTGTTAAATCCCTTAACATTCCAACTAGCAAAGGAAGAAGAGGACATTTAATTCTTGGAGCCTATTGCCTTTCTTGGCGATTTTGGGCTTAGGTTTTTTCTGCTTTTCCTTGGACAGGGGAGAAGACTTCAGAGGGGGAGTAGAGGATTTCGGGGGAGGGTCATCCCCAGTGGAGGAGGAGCCCAAGGTAGATGAGGAAGGAGAAGAGGCATCTTCATGGATAGAGGAAATAGCAATAAGGTTAGAGGAAACAAGAGGAATTGGCATAGGAGTAATATCATTCTCTTCAAGGGAAGAGAACTTGTTTTTAAGAAGGACAGAGGCTGGTGGGAGAGTAGGCGGGATAGTAAAGACCTCCGAGCAGGAAGCATCATTCAGGGGAGAGTTGAGGTTGGGAATTTTCGGAGCAACCAAGCTAGGCTTACATATATTGTCAGTTGAAACCTTGTGATTTGTGGTAATTAGAAGAGGTAAGTCCTTGGAGGAATCAACCTGGGCATCGAGTAAGATGACAGGTTTCAGAATAGGGGGGATAGGAGGAGGGTGGGAAGCAGAAATCTTCCCACGATAGGTGGTTTCCTGGAGGTACTCCTGCCACGAGGTTTGGAAGGAGGCTAGGGAAACAGTTGAAGGTTGGGGTTCGCAGGGCAGGAGGAGAAAGGGTGTATCAGAGAGCCACAACCTTCGCAATGAGTGGGCTTCCAGTCGTAAACCACTTTATAAGTGATGTCTTCTCCTTCAATCTCAATGGGGATTTCTTCAGGCAAGGGTGAGTCTTTGGAGATCTGGACACATACCCGAGCAAAAGTAAATCAGGACCTGTTCGCCGTGAGGGAGTCGACAGAGAGAGGGATTCCAACGTAGCTAGCTATCTTGGAAATCCCCGTAGGAGTCCACAGCGCCAGGGGGAAGTTGATGATCTTTATCTAGATCGGGATGGATGCAGCTTCATCTCTAACCAGTTGGAATTTAGGTGACCACCTCTGGAGGATGAAAGGCTTTCCAAGCAGAAAACAAGGTCCACCATTCCAGACCAAGTCCAGGTCTTCTGGTGCGGTGAATTTAAGGAGGAAGACACCATCCGCCAATGAGAGCAAGGAGAGGGAGCCTTTAAGCGGCCAGAGCTTTTTCATAGCATCGAGCAAGCGCTCATAATAAGGCCTCTACCCAATGGAGTAGCCCACAAGAGCAAGGGACCAGACAGACGAGCCTTCCGCTAAATCATCGCCCGCAAAAGAGAGCTTGCGATTAGGAGTGTAGAAGGAGACGGGAAACTTAGGCGCTTGAGCCAACGGGTTTGAGAGATTTTTCGCATAGGATTTGGGAGATTTAGGCGGCGGAGGGGGAGCCTAGAACAGAGGAGGAGGGAAGAGGTGGGAAATCCGCAGGGGAGAACTCCATCTGGGTGAAGCTTCACCTAGATGGCCGGAAGAGGTGGCCGAGGGAGGCGGCGAAGCAACCACAGCGAAAAGGAGGGGAAACCCTAAAATCACTTACACTTTTGATACTCCATGGTGCCCTAATATATATATATATATATATATATATGCAACAACGCGACACTGTGCATATAGGAAATTTTTTCGGAGGCTTTGCCCCAAAACCCTCAAGTAGGGGGCTTGTTTCCATGTGTAAGCTCTTCATCAAACTCAACCGACGGAATTGAGGTTTGAGTCAACGGTACAACCAAATTAATTGACACAATCAGATTTCACACAAAACTAATATTATATATAGTATTTTGAGGATTAAAAACTATATAATTTTAAAAAAATAATAACTATAAATAAGAAAAAACACAAACAAAATGTAAAAAAATAATAATTACACTACAAACTTTATTTAAAATAAAATTTCATAAACCACCCTTCTATACAATATAATGTCTATGTCAACCTGAATCAATAAATCATTTTCACCTAGCTTTTTTTGCTTTCACACACATGACAAATCATAACTCATATATCATCTCGTACAATTATTATAGTAAATAAACCCATCCAAGGCGCCCTATCAGAATGCATGTATTATATCTAAATATTGCATTATGAATCAATAAACAATACTTCTATGCAAATAATGTATTTCATATCTATATTAGTCCCTAAACATTTTATTCATGCTTTTGTTCTACTCATTTCATTAAAAAATAGTATATATACAAAACTACCCCATAGAATTTCAAAATGCTCTAGTCGAATTGTTCAAAATAATGATATCAACCATATATATATATATATATATATATATATATATATATATATATATATATATATATATATATATATATATATATATATATATATATATATATATATATATATATATATATATATATATATATATATATATATATATATATATATATATATATATATATATATATATATATATATATATATATATATATATATATATATATATATATATATATATATATATATATATATATATATATGTTTGTGTGTGTGATAAAAACTTAATCTAGGGATAATGCATTTTAAATAGTTTTGGGAGAAAGGAAAACTACAATAATTGAAATCACCGTAGAGTAGGCGTATTATAAATGTTTATTACCCTAATAAAATCACTTTTTGTAGTCAGAGCAATGAAAAATATCAACTCAAAATTCCCCTTCTCTCTCCTCTCTCTCTCTTCTCAATTATATATATATATATATATATATATATATATATATATATATATATATATATATATATATATATATATATATATATATATATATATATATATATATATATATATATATATATATATATATATATATATATATATATATATATATATATATATATATCTTTTGGCGACCAAGAAACAAAAATGAGAGGGGTATGGGGATGGTTAAGCTTTTAATAAATGCAATTATATATTTTTAATAAGGGGACGGTTATATTACTGTCGGAATTAACTCCGGTAAACCCTGATTTTCTTGTAGTAACTACAGTGCTCATGACCTCAACATCGCAATCCTCCATTTGAACAATTCAAAATTGAGAGGCTGGCGCCACAACGCTCAACTCTGAAGCCAGTACACACGTAGCCAGTACTCATAGTATAAAGAGGCCAACTCCATTGCGCTTGTGAGCACAGCATCACAATCGATGCTCCTACAAAGATTTTTATACATACAAAAATTTTCTTATGAATCATTAACATGTTATAAATAAATCTTTAATCATGCAAGTATTAGGATATTTACCCAAAATATATTTAAAAGGATTTTTCTAAAATAATAATATAGTGCCACTATTATCATTAAACTATAATAAATAAAAATCATCCACATCTTTTCAATTTATATCACATAGTTATACCATCAAAAAGATCCATTTACAACAATCATAGTATATGCATATCACGATCCATCTTTATATAATATCACAATGATTAACAAAAAATGCACAACCCTTAATAAAAGACATATATATATATATATAAACAAAAATCTATCATTTTTGTATGTACTCAACCCATTCATCTTCCTTTCTCTATCCTAAAATAAATACATATAAATAAAGTAGGGATGAGCATCAATAGCTAAGTGAGTTACATGAAACTTACCTTAAATTTTAATGTATTAAAAAAGGTAATTTAGTATGATATTCTATCACTCCGTTAGAAATAGTAAAGCATATTATAATTTTAGAAATGTTTACAAAAATGCTCACAATAATAATATTAATATAGTGACTTAACATATCAAATATTCTAATATATTGATTCCAATGTCAACACAAATTTAATATTAATGATATAAGTCAAATTGTGATTGAATGTTTCTCTTTTTTATATATATTTATATTATAAAATATAATTGAAATACAATAACATTTTAAAATACATTACATTAATTTTTCTCAGGTTCTAACATCTCTTACGTACTTCACATATATATTATCAAATTTTTATACCTCTGAAGTACTTTACGTGATCATCAGGCCCTTGTACCTCCCTAAGCATACATTTTCATTCAATCCATCATTCAAGCCCTTATACGCTCTTGTATATAACATAATTCATTTATTCAGGCATTGTACTATTATTATTAGACATTTTTGTATAATTAATTGAATACTAAAATCATTTGAAAATATGTTTTAAGAGCTGTTTTGGAGCACTCTAATGCATCTATATTGAAAGCAAAACAAATATTTAAACGGAATTATGAAAATTTTACTAGGCATAATTGCACTTATAGATATTACATTCATGATTGCAATTGGCAATTAAGGTCTAGGTTGAAGGAAATGTTGGACAAGAGGCTAATGTTGAAGGGCGATTGAGGCCTTCACGATGGTGATCAAGGTCGAAGGGAGCATTTAATGATGAACAAAGCTCTTCGTAAAAGTTAGGGATTTTAAATTCACCTTATTTACGTAAATTCTAAATTCCTCAAAAAATGAACTGATAGTGTGAGCTTAAAATGCTACAAAACAATACTTTGTGTTTGATTTACTGTTAGGGGTTATTTGGTTTGAAGTAAAGTGAGTATAAATTATTCCAACAACAATGATTTTGAAAATATTGGTATTTGATTAAATGGAAAAGAAATGAAGCGTAAAATTTCAATGAATTCATTTCTCACATCTTAGTTCATTTTTGATGAATTATAAACTTGACCAATTTTGATAGAATTCCTTTTTACCCTAGCCATTGGACGAAAGGTCAAGATGGAGAGTTATAAAGTGTTTATAAAGAGCTAAAAGTAGAAATACAAAGTAATGTCTCTTCAATCAAACCTAAAAAAAAAAAAATCAATTGAATGAAATATTCATAATCAACACAGCTCTTATTGGTCTGTTGGTTGAGAGCTTAGGATTGAAACCAAGAGGTCTTGGGCTCAAATTTTTGTATATGTGTTGTATGTGTGAATTCATAATCCCCCTTTGAAGTGTGATGTTGTTTTTTCATCACATGTTGCTTGCCCAATAAAGAGGCGATAATTGCCAATGTGAAATGAGTTTGAATATGAAGCACGTTTAGGAAATCCTGTAAGAGGGGACCGACCATAGTTCTTTTGCCTTGAATTTTGGAATGTTGATGGTCTTCAATCATAACACAATGCTTTAATATAGATGAGAAAATAAAAGTTTTTCCTCTAGTTTTCTTTCTTTGGTAAGTGGGAATGAGAGCCAAGATTCCTTTGAACTTTCATGGCGGTGCTTGTCCTCTAATGCCTCACAGTCGCACTTGACCGCGGGCATTCGTTGCGTTTTTAGTCATAGTCTCCTTACTCCTTATACTAACCGTTTGTTATTTTTACCCGCCGCCACTTCCCATCGTCGGAACCATCCTCGTCCACTTCCTTTCGCCACTCCTCTCCACGCGCTCGCATCATAGATGCCTAGCGTGTCGGTCCGCTGTTCTTCCTTTCTCCTTCCGTCCACGCCAAGTCACTGTTCTCCTCTTTTTGGGTCTATCTTTTGATCTTTTAAGAAGTTGAGCTCATCGAAGCAAGAAAGCGAACACAGCAAAGGGAGGGAGAAGGCGAAGAAAAAGCGAGGAGGTCAAGCAAAGGGTACGACCATGGAGGCGTGCTGCTCCTCGTCCATCTTGACCGTTCGTCCGATTGATGTTCTTCGCCTCGCCCCTCACCGTCGCGCTTGCCTCCGTCCCACCCAACCGGCGGCGTCGTCGTATCGGGCGTCCCGAGCATCCC
The DNA here is from genome assembly GCA_016618105.1 of Dendrobium huoshanense. NCBI lineage: Eukaryota > Viridiplantae > Streptophyta > Magnoliopsida > Asparagales > Orchidaceae > Dendrobium > Dendrobium huoshanense. The sequence continues at coordinate 34,802,592 of CM028357.1, forward strand.
TATCTAGTTTCCGTCCTGGCTTCCTCCATCCCAACTCCAATCCCTTATTCGCCCGTCGAGCAAACCCTACCAGCAGCTCCCGCCGGAGGTGGAAGCAGACAATTTCCGCTGTGTTCGAGAGATTCACTGAAAGAGCGATTAAGGCTGTGGTGTTTTCCCAGCGGGAGGCAAAGGCCCTTGGAAAGGACATGGTCTTTCCACAGCATCTACTTCTCGGCTTGATTGCTGAGGATCGGTCTCTGGACGGGTTTCTTGGATCGGGGATTACTGTTGGACCTGCACGTGATGCCGTGCGGGCAATTTGGAACGATGGGGCTGCGGCTGATGAGGATGGGGCGGAGTCATTGGCGTCGAACATGCCCTTCTCCATCAGCAGCAAGCGAGTTTTTGAGGCTGCCGTCGAGTTCTCCAGGTCAACGGGATGTAATTTTATTGCTCCCGAACATATTGCCGTCGGGTTATTTACATCTGATGATGGCAGCTCCGGGCTCGTTCTGAAAAGGTACCGGAATCATCGCCGTTTCATAGCTTCTTTCCAATTACAATGATCTGTTGTTAGTTATAACTAGATCTATCTTTGAAATAGCATTGGCCAATGCGGCTTTGCGTTTTTCTACGAATTCTTTTTTGGACTTCATTCATCGTGAATAGATGAGAATTGAGTTCGTACTGGGAAAAGATTGTGATAGGAGGGAATCGATTGTTTTTTAGTTTGTTAAAGTTTTCATTGCAGGCTTCCTTGTTCTGTAATTCATTTGGCATGAGCCAAGAACTGGCAGTGCTCACGCAGACACACAGTACCACTCTGGCTTTATAAGGAATTTCCTGACTTCTAGATAATCAGTTGATGCTCCTCATTTGGTAAATATATTCAGAATAATGCACATGAATTTGCTTTTAGCATACGTCTGATCCATTTTTCTGCGAAAAGGAACGAAAAGGCAATGTTTTAGGGCATCCCCAACCGAAAATCTCATTTTTCACTCCAAAATGCAGTGAAACTAAAAAATGGCGTGATTCATCTCTAATCTAACTCCATTTTGCTCTCAAGTATCAGTCTTTCACCTTCGCAAGTTTCTTCGGCAAATCCGGTAGAGACAGAAAAATAGCGAAGGTGAACATCGCACTGTTCACCCGCAACCAAATACCATAAGTTTTGTCGTTCATCTGGAGCTCGCGAGCGACGTCATTCATGCGTTTGGTGTTCGGTTGGAGAAGGCCTAAAGGAGTTACTTAGCCCCTCAATCCTACTGTGCCATCTTGATATATATGTGGTTTCATACTTTCCTTATGATAGGAGGATGAGATTTGAGCAAATGGCTAGGTTGTCTTATATGTAACTTAGGTTACAAGTTATATCCTTGGAAATTATGTATCTTGCTCTAGAAGTTTAATACTGTCTACACCAAACACTTCCAAACTTTGTATTCAAGGGAGTATCATGCACTGAGTGCACTTTTAGTTTCCTCATGATCTTCCCCCACAATGTTTGCATTGGAAGATTTTGTTTGAACTATGTAGGGATTCTATGTGAGCAACATCAAAACCAAAAACTGGAATTTAACATGGAAATCACAATGCTTTTTTATTTTCACTCAGATTTTCCCACACTTTTAAGGTTTATATGGTGAAGTTGTTGTCATTTTTAATCTAGAGATCACAAGTTCAAGTCATGATAATAATCTCTTTGCACTGTAAGCGAAATGCTTAACATACTAATTCCTTTAGGCCCCTAATTGACGGGGACTTCATGTATTAGGCACATCCTTTTTGTACGAATTAAAAAAATTGTTATGATTTACTTGTGGTTTAAATTGTAGGTCATGGTTTCACGAACACCCAGAAAAGCTTTACTTTGTCATGTTTTCATCTTAGTGGAGCTTTTACCCTTCCTCTTTCTGGCATGATAATCTTTCACCCTTAGTTTTGCTATGAGTTTCAGGCAATTTTAATAGATGAAATTCATTTTATTAATTTTGGGATATTATTATTATGGGGATTTACATGCATTCTACAAAATTCTTATGTATTTATGTATCTAACAACTAAATTCTTATAGTTATTCATATATCACTTGTGTCTAAATTTGATGCAGGACTAATTAGATGCGGTGATTATGTAGTCATTTAGGCATTGCACAACTCGTCAATTAGAATAAATTCGGATTATAATTACTAGCAATTATTCACGACGAGTCAAACAAAGAGGGAGTTAATCTTGTATAAGCTAGATCACATGCGCTAAGTTTTGAACATTCATGATAGTCAAGAAAAATAAAGCAATGTAAAATAGTAGTTTCAAGTTAATCCCTGATCTAATAATGAGACGTAGGATGCATAGAAGATTACACTCAATTCCTACAAAGGACTAGGTTTGGCACGAGCAAGTGAAAGAGCTTTCGTGATTACAACCAACCAATTGAGAATTTAGAGTTAGAAGAAATTGGGTACAAGTGGAAAGGAGAAAACCTTTGTTTACGGAGACGTAGAGATCCGTCACTTGATGCCGTCGAAGTACTCGTCAATGGATTCCATTATTCCTTGGTGATTGGAAGTAGAGTCTCCTTGGTCTTTGATCCGCCTCACAAGTGAGTACCAGGAGAAAGAAGTTCCTCCTTGCAAATGAAGAGGAGGCAAAGTCTCACGGCATTACTCCTAAAATCTGAAACAGTTTCAGATTTGAACCTCAAAATCTGAGAAAGAAAATCTCAGATTTGGGTAGAGGAGGGTGGGGCTTAGTGGGAGAGAGCCAAGGCGTGAATTTCTCTTGGAGGGATTGGGAGATGGAGCGGCTTAGGAGGGGCAGCGGGATGAAGATGAGGGTGGTTTGAAATCCCGAAACAATTCCCTGGGTTTGGGAAATCACTTTGCTGGATTGGCAAAAGAGGAGTTACAGGTAAGAGGGGAATTGAGAGAATTTTGAATTACTTCCTAAAGTAAGGGCCTCACTTAGGAAATAAATTAAATCAAAGATATGGGAGTTTCGGCTGTGGAGGTGGGGAAAAGAAAAATTAACTATTTCCCAAAGGGGATTAGGAAATAATTAAGAAACAAATCCTAAATGGTTCCCATGGGGGCCGGCGGCATACATGGCTGGTGGGGAGTTAATTGAGAGCAATTAAAGATTCATAATTTAGGTTTTAAAATTAGGAAAGATTTAATTTAAATCCTTTTGAATTTAAAATTCAAAACTAGATATGAATCAAATACTTTCCTAATATAGAAGAGCTAATTTAGGAAATAATTTGAATTCAAATTTGAAAGAATTTGAATTTCAAATTAATCCCAATTAATCCTAACCCAAATTAGGAAACAAAATAGAACAAACGAAGGGGATGATGAGGGCCGGCGGTCAAGGCTTTGGCCGGCGGCGTGGCTTGGGAAATTTGGGCCGTGGAGTTTGGAAGGGGAGGGGGAATCGGGTGAGATGGCCGGTGGTTTGTGATGGTGGAGGGTGGGGAAGTTCGACAAGGGGATGATGACAAAGATAAGGAGGAAAACCACGAACCCGGCCGTCTCCAAGGTTGGTGGGTGATACGCCAATCTCCCTCTCCAAGGGATCTCTCCAAAGCTCTCCAAGAACTCTCAAAGGCTCTCAAACACAAGTGCAGGAAAATTCTTCATCAATCCTTCATTAGCTTGAAAATAAAACAAAGGGGCTTTAAATAGCCTCATACAAAAGGCTCTAACCGACATGACACAATTGCCCTTAGGCTTACACATGACCATTCCCATACAAAGGGGTACAAAGGGAAATAAGATAAACACTCATAAGCAAATAATAAAATGCATGAAAACAAAATACATCGACTCAAAAATATAACGACTCGATCGTGGCCGTAGATCGGCGGCCACGTCGCTGGTAAACTCTCCATGATGATCCGATGTCCCCATCAAAATTATATCAAATCGTATATATGAAAAAGCACGTTACTTTAATAAGTTGATATTAGTGGTATTTTTTATGTCTTTAAGAGATTTGAGTGTTATATAAATATAAATATTTAGGTGTTATGTATGTAAATACATTAGAATTTTGTGATATGTATATAAATCCTCCTATTATTATTGTTATTATTGGTTTTTATTTTTGTTAAATGCAATATTTGCATTTATTAACTGCAAGGAAAAAGGCCTTTAATTTGTAGCTTATTTAATACAGAGCTGGCTGTAGAATCATTTGAAAATGGGAAAACTACTCTGAATTTTAGTGGGTAGTACTTGGCTACCTGTCTGAGGGTAGTCTAGATTTATGGTGTGATGTGGGCAGCCCAAAGAGACTATGATCTGCGGTATGGAGGAGGTTGTGCTGGTATTGGCAAAACACCAAAAATGGATTGGATTATAAGATTATTTTAGGCTTGTGTTCTTTATTTGTCCATGCAATAGAGATCCCATTAGTGTTTCTGCATTCCGTAAATCTTTGCATTACAATGACCATGATTGGATGATTACTGTAGATTGGGAGCTGATGCCAATAACTTAACATCAGCAGCACTTTTGAGACTTCAAGGAGAACTTGCTAAAGATGGCAGAGAAACATCAAAAGTCTCTTCAAAGATGCGGCAAAAATTGCCCAGTGGTAAAGCTGCACGAGCGAAGCCTTCGGAGAAATCAAAAGGCGAGTCTCGTACTAAATTCATTCTAATTGTGATAATTTTTTTGTTAAGCACCTTGTATTGCAGATTTATTTATTTATTTATTGTCATTTCCAGATAAGAGTATCTTGGCTCAGTTCTGTGTTGATTTAACTGCTCGGGCTAGTGAAGGGCATATAGATCCTGTAATTGGTAGAGATATTGAGATTCAAAGAGTTGTTCAAATCCTTTGCCGAAGAACCAAAAACAACCCTATTCTTCTGGGTGATCCTGGAGTTGGCAAAACAGCAATTGCTGAAGGCTTAGCACTGCGAATATCATGTGGTGGCATTCCAATTTTTCTTTCTGTATGTTTTCTATGATGCATTCATCATAAAATATTTTATTATTTCTTGTTTGTAGCTGTTTTCTCCATATATGTTAGTCTTACAAATAAATGTTTTGATTGGGATTTCTCGTTGTATAGGGAAAGCGCATAATGTCACTGGACATAGGCTTGTTGATGGCTGGGGCAAAGGAGAGAGGAGAATTGGAAGCACGTGTAACAGGTTTAATTGCTGAGGTGCAGAAAGCAGGTCATCACGGCCCATGTTTTTTTGTATTTTGGATGCTCTAATTATAGTTTATGTTAAACTTGTTAAACTGACTATTTATGTTAAATACAGGCGATGTGATACTCTTCATTGATGAAGTTCATACACTAGTAGGATCTGGCACAGTTGGGAGGGGGAACAAGGGATCTGGTCTTGATATTTCAAACTTGTTGAAGCCTGCCCTTGGACGAGGTGAATTGCAGGTATTTCCTTAACTTTGAGTTGAATTGTTTAATGGATCCTCTGTTAAAATAATCTTTTATAATTGTTCTCTCTACTGGTTATTTATGAAGAAAGCATACTTTTTTCTAAGTTAAATTTTAATATTTTCAAGACATTCTTTATGGCTCTTTCGTGTTTTATGCATTAGCCTCATTCGAGCTATTGGGGTTTCTTCAAAATCTTCATTTATTTAGCCTATTACGTACCATGTGAAGTGTTAAGTTTTGCTCATTGCACCACCTAACCATGTTACCTTTGATCTATCACTTTGCTTTATAATCCTTCTGCATTAATTTTATAATCTTGTCTTGTAAGTGGTTGAATCTACCCTACCTTGTAAATGTTTAAACTTTAAACCAACCAAATTATACTATATTTTAAATAGGTATTATGCCCAACATCTCTTTAAAACAACTATTTGTCTTTATTATTCCTTGTTGTACTCCACATTTATCTTAATAGTCTCGTGTCCTCCACATTCAACTTGGATATTTGCAGCTTCTTCATTACACAGCTTTCAAATTCATTTAGAATAGTAAATAGTAATATTCTTGATTAAGATACAATTATGCTTTGCTTACCTAATTAAATGATTGTAGGTGTTTTCACAATTTCATGAACCTATACATTTTATTTCAAAATATAAAAATAAAAACATGGTTCTATAACTTTATGCTTCTTGCTATTTATGATTTCATTTTTAGAGACTTGTAAATCAAACTGCTCGATTATTTCTTATAAATTTTCAAATCTCATATCTTATCTGGTCCTATAACTTTATGCTTCTTCTTCAAAGTTACTTCAGTCTCTTTTTTTTTTTTTTGGATCAAATCTTCTGTAACTGTAAGCATCATAATTTAACTTATTTTGCTGCTCTAAAATGTATTAGGCCTCCCATCTCTAAAATAACATTTTCACTTGATTCATCAATGTTGATCAAAATCTCTTGATCTATTTTCTCTTGCTTAGATATTTCTTTTTTTATTTTTTTAGTTACTCGGTTCCAAACCCACTGTGTCAATGATGTAGAAGGACAATGACGGCTTTGCTAGGGAGAGCTTGAATGCAATAATCTGTTACGATTCCTATCAGGAAATCTGAAACATTTAAGATTTTTCTCACAAAATCTGAGAGAATCGGAGGTGGAGAATAGCTTCACGCCTTTTCCCAATATTCTGAGAATTACTTCAAGTTTCCTTTCTAAAACCTGAGAAGGAAATCTCAAGTTCAAGTACTACGGGTTGAAAAACAACCTCAGATTTCCTCTCAGAAATCTGAGAAAAAAGTTCTCAGATTTTTTGCTTAGGAAGTAGAGGAAACAGATGAGGAAAAGGCTTTAGAAATTAGGTGGGGAATAAAGGAGGAAGAGGGGATCACGGGATTGAGAGGGAGTGGAGAAATTCAGTGAAGAGGAGTGGCGGGCTGTAGAGAAGAATTGGGAATTATTTCCTTATTCCACTTCTCAGTTTTGGGAAGGAAATAAATGGATAGAACTAATGGTGAGGGAGAAAAGCTGTAGGGAAAAATTCCAATTCACCGGTTCTTGATTAGGGAAGAAATCTGGATCAATTAAGAGGAGGGGGACGGTAAAAAAGAATAGAAAAATCTGATGAATTTCTATTTCCAAAACCAGTGAATTGATTTGGGAAATAGAGCTTAGGAAAAAAAATCTGATGGAGGCAATGTAAAGGGATTTGAAATTAGTTTCCAAAAGCAATATTGGGAGAATAGGAAATAATGATTAATTAAAGCCAAGGTGGAGGTGAGGTGGGCCGGTGGCATCCAAAGGGGAATATGGGTTTAATGCACTCAATTGTGGTTACTTAATTTGGGATTAGGATTTAGGAAAAAAATAAATAAATTCTATTTGAATTTGAAATTCAAATAAAATGGATTTCGTAACTTTCCAAAAATAGAATGATAAATTAGGAAAGAATTCAAAATTCAAATTAGTTGAATTTGAATTTTGAAACTGCCCAAAATTTAATCACCCAAATTAAATTTGAATTACTTCATGAATGAGATTCAATACTTTCCTAAAATAGCTTTCTAATTTAGGAAACTTATTTGAAATTCAAAATTTGAATTTCAAAGGATGAAAATAATTTCCTAAATTATTTGAACTCTTTAGGTAAGCATTAAGGTGACATTGACTCCTCATTCATGGAGACAAACAAGGGTGGCCGGCGGTGGAGGAGCTAATGGGGGAAGGTGGAGGGGCTAGAATCTGGCGGCCAAACGAAGATGGGGAGGAGGAAGAACGATGGAACAAAAACAATTTAAAGAAGAGATAAAAACGAAAGAGAGAAAATAACAAAAACCGCGAGCCTCGGACTTTTCCAAAGACTGATGGGTACTACGTTGCCCTTCTCTCAAGGACTTCACGCCACGAGCCCGGACCCATCCTGCGACTGGTGGAAACTTCGACTCCCTCCCATAGGGATTTCACTAACGTTCTCTCCAAAGAACACAAGTGCAAACAAAATTTTATTAATAATCCATCATCCCTAATACAAGAGAAGGGGCCTCTATATATAGGCCTCAAAAGAAATTAGAAGACACATTTGCCCCTTGAGCTTACATAAGGCAATAGGGTAAAAAGGGAAATTGCACAATTAAATCAAAATACACTTAATAGACTAAAATAAAATAAAGTGATCTCGGTCGTCGATCTTCAGCTCCTCGGATAGTCATGGACGGTTGGATGTCCGCATCAGTCAATCTTCAAGAGTTGGAACTTTAACTTTGCTTACCACTTTCTTTACAATTTTTTTTTTTAATAAATTTTTTTGGCTAGTTACACTTGCATCCCTATAAATAGTTAATATTATTCATAACTCTCGTGTGTTTTCTAAATTTATACTTATCTCCCCTATTGTTAGATATTATGTTAAATGCTAGCCCAAATACTTTTTTTTTAAAATTACATTAGTCTCTTCTATTATTAGATATTATATTACTTGTGAATTTAAATCTGGCAATTAATGAATTCAGGAATGGATGTAAGTGTAAAAAAAATAAAAAAATAAAAATAAAAAAAAAAAGGGATGGATGTAAGTGTAAAAAAATAAAAAAAATAGAAAAAAATTTAAAAATAAAAAAATGAAAAAAAAGGAATGGATGTAAGTTTAATTTCAAAAAATGTAGGAGAAGTACATATAATATTAATTATCTATTTGGGAGGTAAATGTAATCGATCTTTTTTTTTTTTATTTGAAGACTTTATTTTTTGACATTCCTTGACAACAAGTTTCTTTGGCTTAATCATTTTTGCTCCTCCAAATCTCCTCAGTTATATGCAATATTATTTAAACTCTCCTAGAACATTTATGGCAATTTTTAAATATAATGAAATATATTATTTTTAGGTAATTTTTTTTAATATATATACCCTATTGTATGGCTTTGTGCTGATGATATTCTTCTTGTTGATAATACTAGAGAGGAAGTTGAAGGAAAACTTGAATTATGGAGTTCAATGTTAGATTCCAAAGGTTTTTATTTGAGTAGATCCAAAACTAAATACATGGAGTGTAATTTTAGTAATAGATCTAGTGGGGAGATTATGGCTTTGGGCGATCAAGTCATTAAAAGGAGCACACATTTTTTATATCTCGGGTCCATTGTTCAAAGTGATGGTAAAATAGATGGGGATATTATTAGTTGAATTTAAATTGGATGGTTAAAGTGGAGGAATGCATCAAGCCTGTTGTGTGACAAAAAAGTAGCCCTCAAACTTCAAGGAAAATTCTATAAGATGGTGGTGAGACCTATAATATTTTATGACGTGGAATGTTTGCCATTAAAAGAGAAGCATAAAATTAGGTTGAGTGTTGCAGAGATGAGGATACTCATATGGATGAGTGGCTTCTCTCTTAGAGATAGAATGCGAAATAAGTATATCGGTGAAAAGGTTGGAGTAGCTCCAGTGACAAATAAGATTAATGAGTCATCTTAGATGGTTTGATCGCATAATACGTCAGCCTTCCAATGACTTGGTTAGAAGAATAGATGTATTAGATTTAGCCTATATTAAGAAAGGTAGAGGAAGACCTAAGAAGACTAGGTTTGAAGGTATTAGAAATGACCTTTTTTTATTAGATTTAAATGAGAATTTGACTCTTAACAAGACACAATGAAGAAAAAGATTCATATAGCCCACCCCACATAGTGAGATAAAGGCTTAATGTTATTCTTGTAATGAAATATATTGCTTCACATTAATTATAATTCAACTTTAATGTTCCAATTTTTGCATAATTCATCCTGTTATAGCCTTAATGGCCATTTAAATCACAACTAACAATTTTTTCTCTCTTCCTCAAGTATGTACTGTTTGCCAACGTATTTCTTTTCAAAACTAATTTTTTCAAACGTTCGTTTTGATCCTCTTGAGAATAAGCACTCAATAGGATTGATAAAATTCCCACCAACAATTAACACAATAGCAATCACTCTATCATTATTTATATTCACCTCAATAATATTGTTTTTCAACGTTTTCCATTTTTATATCGACTTTCTATTGTTAGATTTCCCAACATACAGTAGCATATAATATTCCCCACAGTCCATGAATTTTCTCTTCTTTAAATTCTTGCATATTTGATAATTATTTATATTTTAATCATTATTTTTGGTAATTATTTAACCTTTCTTATTAAGGGTGTGTTTGGGACGGTGGTACTGTTGCTTTACTTTATAAAAAGTCATTAAATCATTGTTTGGGACATTGCGGCAGAACCACGGCAGAAAAAATTCTGCGGTCCGCTGTTGCTTCCCGCAACCATTCCCTGTATCCCGCGGTCCGCTGCGGTCGGCAGAAAAATGACGAAAATCCCGCGGCAAATATTCGCTACCGTCGTTGCCGCGCTGCTCTCTGCTTTTCCACTATCCATCAAACAAATGCACCGCACGCCGATCATTCCACGCCGGCGAACCTTTCTGCTTCTTGCTGAAGATTCGATTGACACCAGCTTCTGAACTGCCGATTGCCGACGGGATCTAAACCCGCAATCTCGGATGGCACGGGACCGGAGAAATCATTGTTGGAAAGGTCAAGCGATACCAAGCTTTTGATCTCGCCGATTGCCGACGGGATCTGGCCAAAGAAGCGGTTATGCGGTAGCGAGAGGATTTCGAGTGATTTCGAATGGCACGGGACCTGAGAGGCGACAGAGAAAAGAAGTAGCGCCCAAGCAACCTTGACCATTGTTCTCCCTTATTCTTTTCCTCTCTCTCTCTCTCTCTCTACAATACCACCATTGCAGCTACAAGGAGTGGAGGAGTGAAGAGGCTGAGGAAGTAGACGAGAAGAGTATAACTAAGCTTGGCGGAGGCGGTCGACGGCGTCAAGCAGGGGGCGGATTTGGTCGTTGTAGGAGGACGTAAGGGCATTCATCATTTGTTTGCTGCTCTCTTTGGGAGAAATGGGCGCCATTGGCGTACTGTTTAATTTGTCTCAACGCTACAGCAATCAATGAGTAGGAAAGCTAAAGCAAATGCTTCGGTAAGATCAAGGAAGATTGCTTCTTCTATCACAGATCAGAAAAAGTTTCGAAGGAGAAACTTGCAGGAAGAGAAGATGATGACTGTGGAGAAGAAATGGGTTTAGATATGCGGAGTCCTTCCAGTGAGCTTGTATTGTTTCAGATCTTAGCATAGGCAGAGAACTTGCTAATTAACGGTACGCCTGTAAACCTTCAAGACAGATTTTATTTTATTTTGGTACAAATTAAAATATCCTAATAATAAGACAACATGAAACATACCAATGAATTTTTTTTATTTAGAATTGTTAGATGATTATCATATACATTTAAAAAAAATTTAAATTTGAAGAAATTATATATTTCATCTAAATATATATAAGGGTACGAAGGTAATTAGTTCTCATACAGCTGTAGCACAGCAGCTCTACAGTTATATTATCCAAACAAAATATAATGATTTCTATAAAGCAACTTCAAGAAGCAACTTTATGATGAGGACATCGACAGACGCTACCGACATGTTTATCGCCGGCGAAACCGCAGATCGACGGCCACGATTCAGCGTCTCTACTTCTGATTTTGATGTCATGATGTATTTCTTTTTTTATTATCTTTTATTTACTGTTTTCCCATTTTACCCCTGTGGGGAGTTGAGTCTTATTGTAGCCCAAGGGGCATTTGAGTAATTTTATTTTCTTATGTTTGAAGACCTATTTATAGGGGTCTCATGCTTTGTATTGAGGTTAATGAAGATTATGAAAATTTGTTTTGATTTCCCTTGTCTTCTTCTTTTCTCATTGTGGAGAGTTAGAGAGGAGAACGAGAGCCCAAGGTGAGGGCGAAAAGCAATACCCACCAGTCATTGGAAGAGTCCGTGGCTCGTGGTCTATCCCCGACATCCGATCCCCCTCCCTTCCTCCCCCAACCCGCCGGCCATAATCCCCCTCAGCCGCCTGCCGCCCCACCTCCACCACCCGTCCAAGCCAAGCCATCACCGGCCTCCCTTCCCCATTCCCACTTGATCAAATTTTGAAATTCAAAATTTGAATTTCAAAACTTTCCTATTTTGGAATCCTCTTAATTAGGAAAGTTTTCAAATTCTCATCAATTTGAAATTCCAATTGGAGTGGATTCATGATCAATCCTCATAAAGCAAACAAGCTAATTTGGAAGGATCATAACTCTCTCCCATCTCCTCCCTCTCCCTCTTGAACCCGCCGGCCACCTAGGCTTTCCCCACTAATGCCACGTCAACTTCCCCCCCCCTCTCTCTAATTAATTTGATTTTCAAATTCAAATTAATTTCCCCCCAAAACTCCCTAAATCAAGCCATTAATTTCAGGATTAGCATTAATCCCTCCTCCCTCCCTCTTCAAACCGCCGGCCACCCCTTTAATGGGCCCTAATTGATTGCCCATTAATCCCTTAGCCTCTTTTGAATTTCAAACCTCATTTCAATCTAGATTTCCCTCCTAATCCACTTAAAATCTGAAATTAATTTCAGATTTTGGATTAAACCACTATTGCTCCCTTGCCAAACCTAATTTCTCCCCTTTGGAAGCCGCCGGCCCTCTCCACTCCCATCTTCTTTCTCCTTACTCCCTCCCGTGGAAGATTGGAAGCCTAGAGAAGAAGAAGACGATCACCCCGCTCCACTTCAATGTTGAATGGCGGATCCCGAGCTTGAGTGGGGTATAGTTTTCCAAGCCGACGGAAGCGTCGACATCCTACGGTCGCCTTGCTTCGACGTAGGGTTTGAAGACGAAACTACCGTGGAGGAATACGTGGATAGAGTTGTGCCAATCCTTGCAAGCATCTACGACCGAAGACTTTCAAAGCACACTTGGAGCCTCAACGGTCGTCTACGACTTCCATCCCAACCGGCAACTTTTCCGTCGACGAAGTTCTTTGGCGCCCTCTCCCTAGTGGTAACTTCTTTCATCTCTTGGATCTTCTATCTCCGCCAAAAGTCCACCAATCTTTGAGTGATACGGCCTCAAGGTGAAATTCTCGTTGTTAAAACGTAGGGTTTTTGTTACTTGTACTTCGCATTTAATTCCCTTGGATTTTTGAATGAACTATTTTGGTTAATCTCAAGTGCGCCTCTTGGCCTAAGCAAAGTTAATGTTTCTAATCCTTAAATCTATCTTGCATGATCCACATAAATTTATAAAAGCAAGCTTTTAACAATTCTCTTTTAATTTCGATCGTAACTCCTAGTAGTTTCACATCACTTTATGTACAACAATTTTACAACCTACTTTACCAACAACTGCAGCCGTCCCAAATGCACCCTAAGAGTCCCCAGATTCAATTTGCGGTCTAATCATAGTTTTTGACAAATCAACTCTCCCACTTTTTTTTTTTTTTGCATTAAGTGATAGTACGAAATTTGAGCATGCTATCTTAACTTTTTGCCCACTTTCCATAAATTGTTTAATAATAAAATTTCATATATGGGTGATGTCCTATCCAATTCTTGTTTATTTTTACCACAATTAGTTTATGTCATGTCACACTTTTTGGGAAATGCCCTGCATTATAAAATGTCAATTTAAGATTCATTTCATAAATTTTGGCGTAAATTTTATGATTGACTGTCAAGTGCCAATATAACATGAACCTTCAAGATTTCTCATCTTATCTTGGGACTGATGAAAAGCACCTATTTAACATGGGTAACCGTATAAACGATTTCAAATGCAAATTGCAGCAGCTTGGGAATATAATCTGCTTATGAAATATCATTATTAAAATAAATTAGTGGCTTGGTAGCTTCCTGCTCTCTATTTTACCCAATTGCAATTCCTCTTCATAATTTTTCTAGACAATCTCTAGTTTACCATCCATTGAAAGTATCCTGCGCATTCAATGCTTCTATGGGTTTCTGTGCTCCATCTATTTTTATGTTATTTGTTTCAGCTTAAGTGATCTTGAATGTGCTTTTTATTTGATTATTTCCAGTGCATTGCATCTACAACCCTAGATGAGTATAGGACACATTTTGAAAAGGATAAAGCTCTAGCACGTCGATTCCAACCTGTTCTTATAAATGAACCAAGCCAGGTATGCCTTGCATATTTTTATAAATTTTTCTAATTTTGTCGTCACTTTTTTTTTTTTTTTTTTAAATTTAACTTGTTCTTTAAACATTACATAGGAGGATGCTGTGAGGATTTTGATGGGCCTTCGTGAGAAGTATGAAAACCATCATAGATGTCTATTCACCTTAGAAGCCATTAACGCAGCTGTATACCTCTCAGCAAGATATATACCTGATAGGCATCTTCCTGACAAAGCCATAGATTTACTAGACGAAGCTGGCAGTAGGGCCCGAATGAATGCATTTAAGAGAAAGAAGGAAGAACAATCTTCCATACTGTCCAAGTCACCTGATGATTATTGGCAGGAAATAAGAGCTGTACAGGCTATGCACCAAGTGGTAATACTTCTTGATTATATGGATTTTTTGATATGCCATTATATATGGCTAGTTTTGTAGCTTCAGCTGCATTTTATCATCTTTATTCAGGTGCTGGAAAATAAGCTGAAATATACCGCTAGTAGGAGCAGCTCAAATGGTCATGAATTGATGGGAGGCATCTCGGAGTCACCTCCTCCTTCAGTGTCAGAAGAAGAGTATGTAACTTTGCTATCAAATCCTTATAATTGTTTGTAAAGTGAGGGAATGGAAATTCTGAACAAGATTAATTTCTTGATTGGAAGGGCATTGTATTATGATGAAGTTGCAATTTTTTTGGTATTTTCTTAAGCTCGTTTTCTCATCATTACTATGTAACTTTCTTCAAAATTCTGTGTAGCGTTAGTCAATCTTAACATACCTTTTTCTTGTGAAAATGTTCGTTTGTTCAGGCCTGTCATCGTTGGACCTGAAGAAATTGCGACGGTTGCCTCGTTGTGGTCCGGCATTCCTGTTAAGCAGCTCACTGCAGATGAAATGAAGCTTCTAGTGGGTCTTGATGAGGAACTAAGAAAACGTGTTATTGGCCAAGATGATGCTGTCAATGCAATCTCTAGAGCTGTAAAGAGATCACGTGTTGGTCTCAAGGATCCTGATAGACCAATTGCTGCTATGCTTTTCTGTGGACCAACTGGTGTTGGTAAAACAGAGCTTACAAAAGCCTTAGCAGCTACCTATTTTGGATCGGTAAGAAATCCACCTCATTTCTAAGTTTTCTATATCCCTAATGTGTTTGGCACTATTAAATGTTTTCATTGGGAGAAATAATAAATAAGTGGTCATTAAAATTAAGGGATTTTTACATACATAACACCTAAAACTATTGAAAATACATATTTAACATCTAAACTTCTATATTTACTAATATACCACCTAAAATCTCAATAAGTGTGCTAAAACTATGGTTTCACTTATTGCATTGTGTTCCTTCTGAAACTACTCTGATAAACATTCCAGTTGAACTAAGCAGATTGTGTAGATATATTTCAGTCTAAGATGTTATGCAGATTAAAAAAACCGCCTTTTTTAGATTTATGTTCTTAATTTTTATTTTCCCCATTTGATAATCCAATACAGTTAAATGATGAAAATGGGATTTTATAATCTCGAAGTTGATCTCACTAGCGTGCTTACTATCTTCTTTATGCAGAGACGATATCTGGTTTTAAGCAGGCCAAACAAAAACTAATATATTCCATGTTTTTCCTTACTTTACTGGCTTATCAAGTAAATGAGTTATTCATTCACATGAAGGGGCAGAATCCAGATACCAAATTTTAATTGCTTTAAATTAATGATAGTTATCTTTGTATATAATTGTATAAATTGTGCAGGAGTCAGCAATGCTGCGGCTGGATATGAGTGAATACATGGAACGGTTTACAGTGAGCAAGCTAATAGGATCTCCTCCAGGATATGTGGGCTACGGAGAGGGCGGTACTTTGACAGAAGCAGTCAGGAGAAGACCTTTTACTGTAATTTTACTTGATGAAATAGAGAAGGCTCACCCTGATATATTTAACATACTCCTCCAAATTTTTGAAGATGGCCACCTAACAGATTCACAGGTGATTGATCTGAACTTTATGTGCACATAAAACTTAAGAACTTAATTTCTTGTCTTTTAAGCTAATTCTCGTCTAATCATAGCATTTGAAGTTATTTGTGGTCTAGATAACATCACTTCTTATAGCCTCTATAGACTGGAATTCCTCAATGGCTTGGTTAGCTTTAGTGGTCAGTCAAGGCTAGTATCGATTTATTGGAGTGAAGGAATTGTAGTGCGGAACATGAAATGAAATTGGATGTTTAATTCTTTCGCCTGTTTTATTTCTTAGGCAATTCTGAAAATGAAGTTAACTAAGTTATGTCTCGATGAAAGAACAAATGATCGAATGGGATTGAAAAAAAGAGCTCAAAGTTCAAAATCAATTATTTTACAATAAAAAGGTTCTGATTAATGCTAGCAAATTTGTATCCACTAAGAAGTTGCATGAGTTTTCATTTCATTTTCTTCAGCTTCCTTTTTTTACAAAAGAATTCCTAATAGCTGTTTATGCAAAACTGATTGATGAAAAGTTTTGTATGAAAAGGTCACAGACATTTTGAGTTTACACAGATTGCCTGAGGACTACCCCCCTGGCCAAAAATAAGGCTTCAAAATTAGCTTCTACCCTGAATCTTCCTCACCAACGGGAATCTATTTTGTAGTCAAGAGTAAAGGAACCGGGAATCACATGCTGCCATCACTTGGAAACATTTTTCCAAACTTTTTCACTTGCTCCTGGTTACAAAATCATATTAAAGATCTTAGTTGTTTGGTTTTCTTTTCTTCTAATTTTCTTGATCCTAAACAGAACCTATTGTTAAGAAGTAGAAGCTACAATAACACGATCATAGTTTTAAATATCGAACCAGACCGACCGGTTCAACCTTGAACCAGTCAGATGACCGGTTTGATCGGTTCAACCATGAACCGATTAGATGGCTGGTCCGATCTATCATAAAAAAATGGATTTGCATCAAACCGGTCTGAACTGGTCCCAATTTTTTAGAACAGGCTTTTTCAA
This sequence comes from Dendrobium huoshanense, assembly GCA_016618105.1. Classification (NCBI taxonomy): domain Eukaryota; kingdom Viridiplantae; phylum Streptophyta; class Magnoliopsida; order Asparagales; family Orchidaceae; genus Dendrobium; species Dendrobium huoshanense. The sequence continues at coordinate 34,819,547 of CM028357.1, forward strand.
CTATTTTTTATTTAAATAACTAAATAAATTTACCATTAAATATAATGTTAAAATTAGTAAATTAATATAAATTTAATCAATTATAACTTTTAAATGAGTATTAAGTACATATAATTATGATTTCGAAAAAACACCATTCAAACATTCTCACATGGCCCCACCACTCCATGTGAGTTCCTATCATGTGTAAAAACAAAAGCTATATAAATCATACATGTAAACTTACTCAAGTAATGTGAGACTAAATATGTATGTTGAAGTTTTCATGTTTACAACACATACTTATTTTTTAAAATAATTTTTATAAATTTACTTTTTATAATATGAATAGATATTTATTTTTTAATTGATAATTTATTTAATTTTTTTTTAATATGTATTTTAATTATGCACTATCAATAATTAATTTTTATATACTTAATTATATGCTTGAATGATTTATCTACATACTTTTTATACTATGAATTTGCTATACAATTTATATGTACAAATTATATCTAAATATGTAACATAAATTAGGAATAATTTATTTAAAATTATATGCTTATATGTAAACTAAATTTAGATTAAAATTTAAATCTAATGATTAAAGAAATTTAAATTTAAAATTATAATTATGCATGAATTTTATTTTTTTTAGTTATAAAATTATATGATTATATAATTATTAAATCATTATTATATCATTTAGACTTTATTTAACTAACTTTAATATTCATTGTGTCATTTGGTTCAACCCCTGATTCAACTTTGGTCTAACCAGTGAAACTTGAGCCTATTATTCTTTCGGATCGATGTTTGATCCAGTTTTCACAAACTTGTATATATCTTTTTTCTCCATTGTATCCTATTAAGAGTTAATTTTTCATTTAAATCTAATAAAAAAGTCATTTTTAATCCTTTCTAACTAAGTTAAGTAGAACCTAAAAGAAAAAAAATTCTAGACTTGAAGAATTGCCTTTCTTAATCAATATTTTTATAAATCGAGATGTTTTGGTAATCCTCAAAAATATTAACTGGTTAGGTTGATCATGATATATAGGCTATACCTTCCTTATTTTGTCAGCATCCTAGGCTTTTATAAGTAAGCTTAGTGTCCGTTTGGTTGGGTGTGCTAACTCTTAAGAGTATTGCTACACTCCACAAAGATCCTAATCCATCCGCCTGTCCGTCATCTCATTACATGTATTTATTAGCTTCCAGTATAATTAAAACAGAGCATGATTTTGTCTTATTTCTATTATGTATTAATGTGATTTATTTATTTCTATCAACTTTGCATTGACTTATCCCATATCTGAAATTATTTGGATTTAACAGGGGCGGAGGGTGTCATTCAAAAATACTTTGATAGTCATGACTTCCAATGTGGGTTCCACATCAATATCCAAGGGTAGGAGAAGCATAGGTTTTATGCTTGCGGATGATTCAGCTTCCAATTCTTATTCTGCAATGAAATCTCTTGTTATGGAGGAGTTGAAGGCATACTTTCGACCTGAGCTGTTAAACAGGATAGATGAGGTGGTCGTCTTCCGTCCTCTCGAGAAGGAGCAGGTTTGCTTCTTATCTTATGTATTTTGTAGTTCTCTCTCTCTAGACACTCTAAGGGGCTGTTTGGTAGCAGGATTTAGGCCGGATTTGAGGCGGATTTGAGTGAAATCCAGCCAAACGGCCTAAAATGCAAAACCAAATCTCACGGCAAATGAAAGCTACCGTAGATGAAAAATTTCACCTTTTCGTGCTAAATCCCAGATTTCCGAAATCTCATTTTTTGCCGGATTTATGAAATCCATTGGCTCGAGAGGAAAAGACTCTTGTTAAATTCGCTCTATAGTCAAATAGTCACATGAAATTTAATAGAATTTATTATAAATGTTACCAAACAGTTTTCAGGATTTAGACCCCTCAGGATTTCCAAAATTCAGATTTAGAGAATTTACGAAATCCTACTCGTAAATTAAATCCTGAGTGCTACCAAACAGCCCTGAAGTGTTGCCTTCTCATATTTTTTTGTTTCGATTACAATATACTTGGCTTTTGCATTGGGTGAAAATCTATGGAAATTATAGTGATTGTACCCAAAGTAAAGTTGCCGTTGCCTGTTCAGTTCATTCATAAAACGCCGTAAAGTAAATGCAGCAAATGTAGACAGAATCTACTTCTTATAGGTTTCCTTTACTCTGCATTTCATATATAGTAAACCAAACAGACCCAACGCTAATTGTAAAATTCCTTTGGCCTGCTTATGTACATTTCTGCCACTTTCAAGCCTTCTGTATAACGAAATCATAAAAACAACCTTACAATCTCTCCTTGTTTCAGATGATGGAGATTCTCAATATAATGTTGATAGAAGTGAAGCGCAGGTTGTTGTCCCTTGGGATGGGTCTAGAAGTTTCTGATTCAGTTAAAGATCTGGTCTGCCAACAAGGATATGACAAGAGCTACGGCGCCCGGCCATTAAGGAGGGCGGTTACGCAAATCATCGAAGATGTCATCAGCGAAGCAATTCTTGCCGGAGATTACAAGCCCGGCGACACCGTTGTGATCGACGTGGGTGCCTCCGGTAATCCCTTTGTGACCTGCTTAGCTGATCAAACCATCAAGCTTTCTTCAGATACCACATCAATGCTGTAGGCTTGTACAAAATGTATTCTTGCCCCTCTGTGGAGCTGGAGCTTGATGGCTTATTTATGTTAGAGATTCATTGGTTATTATTATTATTATTTGTACATAAGGCTAAATAGAGAGAATTCTTTATTAGGTCATGCTCAAGCATGTATAGAACTCATATTCATATTCTATATATAAGATATATTCTGTTTTTCTGTACTGCATAGTTGACTGGAATTGCTGGAACCATACCTTCCAGACCCATCTTTTACTATCTTAAATTAATTACTATAATTATCAACCCTATTATAGGGGAAATTTTTGAACTAAGCATCATTAGTTCTTTAATTAGGAGATTAAGCATTGATAAAAAAAAATATAAAATTAGGCTAATCGTCCGTTAAACGAGTGATTTAGCTATCATAGATATTAGGGTTTAGGTTTTTCTTATAATTAAAGTTGACTTGGGGTTAAAGATTACTTAATTAAGTTATTAATAGCTTTTTCATTAACCTATTATTATTTTAAGTAAAATGAGTACTTAAACTCTTTATTATAGAAGATTAAAAATAATATTGAAATGAAATTTCAAGGCAGAAACTTACTGCTCATCTTTTTAATTGTGTTGAAAATGAGAACTCTCTTTTAAAAAAAAAATAATTAGTTCTAGAAATGAGCTCCAATCTTTTCCATACACTATAGTTATAAAAGATAACAACCGTTTGAGTTGTGCTCTCTTCACCTTACAAACTTTCCTTAGTAAGTTGAAGAATGCTAAAATTCTCTTGGTGAGATCCAGTGTAACCCTCTATGCTCCATAGGTAGATTTGCTCTTAAGAACTCTCTCTCTCTCTCTCTCTCTCTCTCTCTCTCTCTCTCTCTCTCTCTCTCTCTCTCCCTCCTACATTATCATTGCACTTTATCTTATTAGATAGTGTAACAATGCTAAGGTGTTTACATGGAGTATTACATCCAATACTTTTTTTTTTTGGGAAAATTAGGGGCAATCAGGCCCAATTTTCATTATGATAATAGAAATTACAAAATACAAGAATTATAAGAAAAATTAGAAAAACTTACAATTCTTGAAAAAAAAAGAAATCATAAAAGAACTTGACTTAAAAAAGAAGTCAAGAAAAGAAAAGAAAAAAAAGATACAATAAACACGAAAAGAATCCTATAACTCGTCCAATCAAAGCTTGACCCCAAAAGCTCAATTGTGAAACCACTACCAAGAGCTAGACAGTAAATCGAATGACCACTACTAGGGGTGTCAATTCGGGTTAATGAGTCGGGTTCGGGTCAAACCCGGAACTGACCCGGCACTGTTTGGGTCAACCAGAATCCGACCTGTTTTTAAAAACGGGTTTGGTTTCCGGACCCGAACCCGACCCGACACGAATAACTCGAAGTTGACCTAAAGTTGCTAGTTTTCTGGTCAAAAAATGGGTCAATCTTCGATTTTTGGGTCAAAATCGGGTCAATCTCAAGTTTTCGAGTCAAATAGGAGTTTTCGTATCATTTTCGGGTCATTTTCGGTTTGCTAGGTCAACCCGAACCCAACCCGTTCGGGTCCGAGTTGACGCTTACCCGGATTTTTCGGGATCGGGTTCATGTCGTGCCAAAAATTGACACCCCTAACCTCTGCCACCAAAAGCATCCAGCAAATCAAATCAAAACCTGTAAATTAAATAACCTATCTGACAACATAATAGGAAAACAAAACCAAACACACAACAACAACAAAAAAAAGCATAATAAAGAGCATCAAGATCACGAATCACAAGACCCCCAAAATATTTAGGCTTACAAACATTTTTTCAAGCAATAACCTGTAACTTCTTAGAATAAATATTGCCATGAAAAAGAAAGCTAGAGCAAACTTTTCTAATAAATTTAAAATAGAATTTAGGAATAATCATACCTCTAATCTAATAAGCAATGAAATTAGAAATTGAGAATTTGAGAAATTGCACTCTCCCAATAAAAGAAAGAAGTTTAGTCTTCCAACTCGAATGCATATCAGTAACCTTATTAAGCAAAGGATGATAATCACAGCCACAAAGCCTTTTGATAGAAATGGGAATCCCCAAATATTTCAAAAAATTTTGAGAATCAGGAATATTTAAAACATCGATAGATCTCTTCTCTTTCAACATAATCTTTAGAAAATAAAGCAATACTTTTACTAATAATTGACATAAAGATCAGAACAATTAGAGAAATACTCTAAAATATATTTTAAATTCTTAGCATTATTAACATAAACTTTTCCAAAAATAAGAATATCATCTTCATAGTGAAGATGAGAAATCAGAATATCCCCCATTTTAAGCCTTCAAATTGAGATCCAAGAAAACAACTATCCAAAAGATTAGAGAAGGCATCCATTATAATACAAAATAAGTAAGGAGATAAAGGGCAACCTTGATGAAGATCAGAAGAAGAATTAAAGAAACCTTCCATAGAATCATTCAGGATTATAGAGAAAAAAGTTTCCTCAATACAACCTTTAATCCAACTAATAAACTTGGCCGGATAACCTTTTTGCGCCATTCTGTTTAAAAGAAACTCTCAAGATACAATATCAAAAGCTTTTTGAATATCCAACTTAGCATAGAAATATTTGATTTTATTAAAATTAAAATCTCTCAAAATTTTTGAAGCTAAAGTAATATTGTCAGTAAAAATTCTATTATTTATAAACCCATACTGAGTAGAGTGAATGATAAAAGGCATAACATGTTGCATTTTATTAGCCAGAATTTTAGCCAAAGTTTTATAAAAAATATTGCATAAGAAAATATGCCGAAAATCTTAAATTTGAGATGCATGACAACATTTAGGAATAAGAACAATAGTTACTATACAAAAAATTTTAATTGTTGGTTTGCAATGTTTTAGTGATGATCTTCGCGCTAGATGGATGAAGTACTTCATTAATAATAGAATAACTCTTATCTTTTCATAGCTTTGAATGGATTGTTCTATTTGATGTCTGAATGGATATGTTTTGGGGTTTATTTTGAGCTAACACTTTTTTTTTGTGATAGGTGATCATGACATGTCTTATAAGGAAGATATTAGCATGTTTTGCTCAACTTGACATGTGCAAAATTTATTGTATATATATTTTTTATTTATAATATTGAATTATATAATCCTATTAAAGTTGCATGATTTTTTATTTTAATGAACTTTCAATCTACACCACAGAAAAAAAATCAAATTTTTGTATGGATATGTCCATTAGAAATTACTCCAAAGTTATAAAATTGTATTATCAACTAAAAAAATAATTGCTAATAATAATTAATAAGAGACATTCCATCAACAAAAGACTATCAGAAACGACCATATTGATGATTTTCAAAGAACTATCTTGCTAAATAGTTAACTGGACATACGCAAAAAATTACTGCCATATTTACTGATAAATTATGGTAAGTAATTCATCGATTTTACCGATGATTTATTTTAATAAATATGAATGCCAAAATAATATATTCACCGATAATTTTTTGTCCATGTATCATTTGAAATGTTTTGTTTTTTAGCCAAGCTTCTATTTTTAATCTCACGCTTTATTTTTTCAATAACACAACGTTCCTTATGAGTTAATCAACCACATATTATATTATACATTAAATGTAATATTTAAATATGCAATGCACTTAATAAAAATAAAATGAAAAATCCAAATTGAGATTAATTAAATTAAAGTTTTATATTATTTTTATTATATTTTTTTATATTAGCATCCGATTCATCAATCTCTTCCCGGCCATTCACTCCTTGTATAGCTCATCTATCTTTCACACTCCTCCCCACTCACCTCTCTCCTCCCCACTCACCTCTCCACCATTTTCACTTTGTTCCTCTTTTTATTTTCCATTATGATTACGTAGACATAAGCTTGTACCATGCATTTCATTACTATGAACATGTATGTGTTCAATCATTGTAGCCATATGACACCACACTATTTCCTAGAGCTTATCTCCTATATTATTAT